>VZRL01000559.1:467432-497872 GCA_013397895.1 Origma solitaria
TTAACAGGGAGAGGGGTGAGTAGAGAAACAGCGTTTGTAGCAGAAGAATTGTGGTGATGGACTGACTAAGAAAAGCCACATACCTTGCCCCAGCCCCGGATCTGTTGGTTGGGTAGAGGGAGCGTGTGAGTAGAGAAACAGTGCCTGCAGTAGAAGAATTGTGATGGACTGACTAAGAAAAACCCCACACCCTGCCCCTGCCCAGGAGTTGTTGGTTAGTTGGAAAGGAGGGAGGGGCTGAGCTGAGAAGCGGTGCCTTAAGAGGGAAGGGGGGTGAGTGAAGAAATGGTGTCTTAAGAGCTTATTTTTACCTGTGATTAATCCTCCAACTCTGTTAGATTAATAAATCACTTTTTTTTTGCAACTTTAAGTTTTCATGACTTTGCCCTGTATCTCATCCGTCCTCCTTATCAATGATCCTATCTCAACTCATAAGTCCAGTGTTTTGTGTTAGTTTTCCCTCTCCTCTGCATAGCTGCAGCAGGAGAGAGCATAGAGAGCAGACATCGTAGGTGCCTGGCATTTAGCCAGGGTCAAACCCACGACATACTGAAAATTTGGCATGATTTATTTCCAAAATTAAATTCAGTACAGGAAATACCGCAACCTTTTTAACTGATCCTTCAAGACCTTTCTGGTTTAGAGACAAGTTTAATAGTAATCAGATTTAGATGGGAAGTAATTACACATTTTTTTCCACTAGACTAGTTAATTGGTTTGATCAATTGGTTTGATTCTCTGGTTCACCATGTGATTGGTGAATCTATGAGAAACTTCTCTAATTTCCTAGTATAACAATGTTATAACAGTGGTTCTGAAATAAACCCATTAACCCAAATAAATGTGGAAGTCTAAGAATCTTTTCTTTGATAACACATATTGTGACCAGAGCTGTTTAACATCTTTCTTGGCAACATGGAAGAGGGATCAAGTGCACCCACAGCAAATTTGTCAACAACACCCACCTGTGTGATGTTGTCGACATACTGGAGGGAAGGGATGCCATTCAGAGGGACTGTGACAGGCTCCAGAGGTGGGCCCATGCAAATCTCATGAAGTTCAACAAAATAAAGTGCAAGATCTTGCATGGGAGTTGATGCAATCCCAAGTGTAAGTACAGTCTGAGTGGGAAATAGATTGAGAGCAGCCCTGAGGAGAAAGACTTGGGGGTGTTCGTGAACAAAAAGCTCATGGTGTGCCCACAGCCCAGCAAGCCTATTGTATCCAGAGCTGCATCAAAGACAGCACAGCCAGCAGGGTGAGGGAGGGGATTCTCCCCCTCTGCTCTGCTCTGCTCTGGTGAGACCCCACCTGGAACACTGCATCAGCTCTGGGGTCTTCAAGACATGGATCCACTGGAACGAGTCCAACAGAGCACCATTAAACTGATCCCAGGACTGGAACACCTCTCCAATGACCACAAGCTGAGAGAGCTGGGCTTGTACAGTCTGGAAAAGAGAAGATTCCAGGGAGAGTTTATGGCAGCCTTACAGTACGAAGAGGGCCTGCAAGAAAGCTGGAGAAGGATTCTTTACAAGGGCAGGTAGTAGTAAGACAAGAGAGAATGGCTTTGGGCTGAAGAGGGCAGGTTTAGATTAGATATTGGAAGAAATTCTTTGCTGTGTGGGTAGTGAGGCACTGGAACAGGTTGGGCAGGGAAGTTATGAATGCCCCATCCCTTGCAGTGTTCAAGACCAGGCTGGATGCAGCTTTGAGCAACCTGGTCTGGTGAAAAGAGTCTCTGCCCAAGGCCAGGGAGTTGGAACTAGATCATCTTAAAGATCTCTTCCAACCCAAACCATTCTATGATTCTATGAACATATTCTACACAATATGATTTATCCTTTGAACAAGTCTATCTGGAGATGTAACTAGAAGAAATGTGAAGTAAGACTATTAACATGTTTAGTCATCTGCTGCTATGGATAGTCAGAAGTTAAATGTCCTTTTTTAAAATGAATTACTGTATTATTTATTATTGCACCTAAACACTGAGTGTTTTCTTCAAAACTAAACATCTAAAAGAGTGGAAAGGTGCATTTTTAAAAGTTTGTGACTGCTGTCAAATATAAACTAGCATTTTGTGCTTCATTGGCTAACAATTTCTTTGAAGCATTCTACTTGCACCACAGTGGGTTCACAAAATCTATTCATTTACTTGAGATACTTGCTAGTGCTGTTCAATCAACGGGAGGAGCAAGAGATTAGTAACTGAGAATGAATGTCAAGTAGTGTCAAGACTCCTCAGTTCATGAAGCTGGTAAGTCTTTTTGTGATTACATTTGTCTCTTTACAGCTGATATGGTTTCTCTTTACAAATCTTTAAAGGAAGAACATGTTTTACTCAACAAATACCACATCTACACTAGAGTTGTATTTGCTTCTGTGCAACTGCAAATTTTACAGAAATGAAAAAAGTTAGACCTTGAGTTTGAAGGCATATTTTTTCTAACAAGAAGAAAAAAACAAACAACCCACATAATAAATTCAAATCAGTAAAACATGAGAACAACTCAATTGATTCCCTAACTATATGAATGATGAATTCTGATGTCTAGTAATGTTTCATTGTTCTGTCTCTTCTGTTTTTGGTTTACCTTCTCAATCATTACCATTATTACTCTCTTACACAGTCTTTCCTATTCCCATTCAAATTAATTTCTTAGTACACAGTGGAATATAAAGCCTCTGGAGAGTGATTCACTGTTGTAGTGTCACAATTGCTTGTTGCATTACTTAATCAGTAAGGGGATAATAATATAAGCAAATGCGCTACAGCTTCTGTTATTCAAAAATATCTACACTGAAAACTGGTTTTACCACCTGACAATATGACACATTTGAAAATAAACTTTAAAAATGTTTTGAGATGCTGATGTTCCATAAATATATGCCAGTCACATTGAAATAAATTTATCATCTCTAGCCGCACTACTAGAAAAGACTACAAAAGATTTTTGTCATCACAGAGCATAAAGAGGTCCCAAAAATGTAGGGAGACTCTTTGGCCACTATTATAACTCTTCTATATTTTCTTCAATCCAAGTTTATCTCAATGAGGAGATATACTTTAAGAAATACTACTATTATATATACATTCACATTTTTTAGCTTCTGCTTTTTTTTCCAGCATGCCAATTGCAAGAAGAAATCTCAGGTCTGCAGCCCAAATGTGGTTTAAAGCCTGGTGTTATTTTTTACATGTCTTTAATAACATGTATTTTTCATTTTAAATATGTTGCCCACATCCCAACAAAACTTTGTTGCAAACCATCAGTCAGTTACACTCACTGTACCAAAATTCACATCCTCACACAGCTGCTGGCTGCCCAAAATTTTCCTCCATTCTCTTAGTATCTTCAAGTATCTTTCTTCACTCATCTTGTTGGAGTTCTTTCCTAAACATTTCAAAAGCATGAGTGAAGTTCTTTTCTGTAGTCTAATAATTTATTTGCAGCTTCAGTGTTGGTGTCTCCTTCCAGTCAGCTGAGTATTGTACCAGCACACAGCTTACAAACTGCAGTATCTGATCTTCAGATAGATGTGAGACCAAGTTAAAAACAATGTTATGAATCTTCTTGCATTATAAAGCAAAATTCTTTTGACTATTTTATTTGAATAATTTCCATGTATTTTTAGTGAGGAAACAAATTTGTAAGATTCACCTGTTGATTTTTTAGGAGGACCATGCTGTGGTCAGACTACTGAATGACAGAGAGGTTATGCTGATGGAAAATTCATAATGAAAATGGGTGAGGACCTAATTCTTTGCAAATTCATTCTTTTTCAAATCACTTTTATTTATCAGACCTGTCAGCACTGTTATCCCAGCATTGTTAGGCGTTTGCTGGGTGTTTAATTGCAAAAAATTGATACTATGAAATAGCTAGCATTTGCTAGGTCCCTGAGTTGCCTCTCTTAGGTGGTATGTGTAACGATGTTTTACTCCCATTCTGTGTTTACATGCGTTCTTGGCAGTTCCTACAATCGATTCGCTCACAAAAGAAATTTGTTTTGTTCTGTAATCAGTTTTGTTAATGAACTTGGAAGCAATTGGTGCTGTAATACATTTCCTGGCATGGCCTTTAGACTGCAGAATGTATTCTTCCCCCGTAGGGAAACCTTACAAATTACCATGCAGTAATAAGAATGTAATAAATTTAACCTTAATATTTAAGGATATTTATTATCCTTTCAGTTTTCCTGAGTTTCAGCTGTGTTGTTACTGTATAATCTAACCTGATAGAGAAAAAAGGACTATTAATTTTGTGCTGATATATGATCTTCCATGCAGCTGGCATAGCTATTTGGCTTCTGGAGTTAATGTAGTCTTTACTGCTTCTGTGTGCCTATCAAATCGTATCACCAAGAGTCAAACTGCAGCTTGTTCTGGCAGTAGCTAGAATAGCCTGACAGTGTGGAGAGACGTAATTGTTGTCTGACACAACTCTTGCCTGTCTTAAGACCTCTGACAGATAATCATATTAAAAAGAAACTTGAATTTCTAGTTTGTTTTTCGTTATTTAGCTTTTTTCCTGGCACAACTTCACTTCTAAGTGCATGAAATATTACGTATTTTCTTTGGAAGTATTTGAGTTTTTTCTGTGTGGATGCCAGCTGC
This sequence comes from Origma solitaria, assembly GCA_013397895.1. Classification (NCBI taxonomy): domain Eukaryota; kingdom Metazoa; phylum Chordata; class Aves; order Passeriformes; family Acanthizidae; genus Origma; species Origma solitaria. The sequence goes on from VZRL01000559.1 coordinate 472,054, forward strand.
TTCAAATGCAAGAATGTATTTTGTTGCATTTCCAGGGGAAGAAAAAAACAAAAAACAAACCAAACCTCTGAAAATCCTGGAATTCCATGTTGAGAAATGCCTTACAGTTTAATTTATTTGGAATTCAGATTTGCCTATTTTTTTTTTCCCTAGGACAAAATAAAAGGGTTTTTTCCCTAAATTCAAAACATGTACCTGTACCTCTAGCCTGAAACTAATGACAAACCACTGCCTACCTTCTGTGACAATAGTTTATTGTCACAGATGTAACCCTTTCAGAAATTAATGCTGAAATTGGCAATATGAGCCCACAGTTGTCAATAAGGTGTTTTTGCAACTGCATGTTCCAAATGAGAATGAGAAAAACAGCCTATGGTGAGTTGACCACATGACTGTCCACCAGATGCCCATGAAGTGGCTCTCTCATTCCCTCTCCCCAGCTTGACATGGGGAGAAAAATACAATGAAAGGATCATAGGATGAGAGAAGAAGAGGAAGAGATTGCTCACCAATTACTGTCATGGGCAAAACAGACTCAGTTTGAGGAATAGGGTAATGAGAAATAAAACCAACTCTTAAAACAAGTTCCACCAACCAACCCTTTCTTCTTCACAGGTTCAACTTCACTCCTGATTTGATCTACCTTTACCCTCCCAGTGGCACAGAGGGACAAAGAATGGGGGTTTGGGACCATCTGTGTGTGCTCATTACACACTGTCTCTGCTGCTCCTTCCTCCTCACACTCTTCCCCTGCTTCAGCATGCAGCCCCTCCCACAGCAGTCAGTCCTCCACAACCTTCTCCAGCATGGTCCTTCTCCTTCCCAGGGGTTGAAGTTCTTCACAAACTTCTCCAGCATGTGTCCGTTCCATTGGGGTGAAGCCCTTCAGACGCATACTGCTCCAGCATGGGTCCCCCTGCGGGGACATAAGTCCTGCTAGAATATCTACTCCAGTATGAGCTCCTTTCTCCCTGAGGCCACAAGTCCTGCCAGGAGCCTGCTCAAGTGCAGGCTTCCCATGGGGTCACAGCCTCCTTTGGGTATCCACCTGCTCCATCACAGGGTCTTCCAGGCACTGCAGGTGGATCTCTGCATCCCCATGGACCTCCGTGGGCTGCAGGGGCACAGCTGCCTCACCATGGTCTTCATCACAAGCTTCAGGGGAATCTCAGCTGTGGTGCCTGAAGCACCTCTTTCCCCTCCTCCACTGACTTTGGTGTCTTCAGGGCTGTTCCTCTCCCATATTCTCACTCCTCTTTTTTGGCTGCTTTTTATGCAGCAGGTTTTTTTTCTCACTTCTTAAATAAGTAATTTCAAAGGCACTGCCACCATCAGTGATGGGCTCTGCCTTGGCTGGTGACAGGTTCACCTTGTAGCCAGCTGACATTGGCTCAGTCAGACATGGAGGAACATTCTAGCACCTTCATCCATGCCTGCAGTCCTCCTGCTATCAAAACCTTGCCAAATGCAATAAACAGTACTACACATATCTTTGGCACCCTTAGATTGAAATATGTCGACGTCATGTTTTAGGAATACATAATTCTGTGGATTTTAAGTACTCCTACATGTCAATAAATTATAAATATATGCAAATAAATATTTAGTTGTTCAGAGTTTTATTTCAACTTTTTTTAATCTTTGTACATAAAATAAATATTTATAAAATAAGATAGTACCTATTTTATCATTTTAAGACAATAAAAATCATATATGTTTAAAGGATGCAGCACAAGTCTTTTGAATTAAAAGCTGTTATTCGTATATGAAATTGAATCTAACAATGCTTAAATAGAAAGTTTTGAAATTTGCCATGTATATTAGCCAATTCCAACTTGAACATTCATAGTACCCCATGAATGAGTAACATTCAGTTATGGCATTAATGACATTAATTCACCATAGCAATTAGAACAACTTTCAAATTTGTTTTATAAAGTGAGAGAGTAAGTCAGAACTGAAGAAGATTTCAGCTGTTCAAAGTTGTTTGAAGCCCATTGAGCATGAACCAGACTACTGAATAATGCAGACAAGATAATGAACTGGAGACAAATGAGCCCAAGCCAGCCCCTGCTGAGTGCCAGGAGAATATGTTTATTTGGTAGATTTATTATCTTCACATCTTTTTGCCGTGACCTCCAATTTAGAGAAAAAACACAAAATATTTATAATCTGTGTATTTTTATTTGTAACCACAGGACAATGATGTTATTTTTTATCTGGAGCAGATGTGAGTAGCTGTCTGTTAAAGACAGTAAAATCAGTTCGCTAAATTCTTCTTTCAGGTATATAAAAGTAATTAAAAGAATTTGAGTAGAAGTCCCAGTCAAATATGTTCTTGGACAAGCAGTTAAGACTGGTAATTTATCTTTAGGGCAACAAATCCAGTAATTTCTGCAAAGATTGTGTTCTGAGACTTGGTCTTCCTTTAATAGAAAACCTTTCTTTATAAACATTTTTACTGTTATTTGTTTCATGTCCTACTATTCTTAAAAAGAAATACAGGAAAGAGTATCTTAATACAGGTCATAAGGACTTTCATACAGAATTACAATATAACACTATTCTTGAATTCTGTGAAGTATTAATATCACTGGCTGCATTAAGGTTCATTCATCAAGGGCTGTGCTGTGTAGAAACTCCTTCACTTTGCTCTTCACAGGTACAGTGTAATTAATAGGATTTTGTATTCTCTTTCTTATCAATTTCCACTTCAGTGATATATTATTTGGAAAATGAAATAAATAATTCTAAACATATAATTGCTTGTATATATTCATATAGTTATAAAGCATACCATAAACATTGAAAAGCGTAAAGGCATTTCAGATTCAAATGTCAGTTCCATATATTTTTCTTTCCACTCTGCAAACTACCTAATGTCCACTGCTTTATAGCATTTTCCACTCTCAGACATCCCCTAGGTGTATACCATCTTCCTCTTCAGTTCCCAGAAATGCATCCTTCCTGACAATGGGACTTTTGGCAAAACAAAGAAAATGCAGTTTTGACCTTTTACTAATTAATGGTTCATCAGCAAAAGTGTTGGTTTTGAAGGTCTTGAATGAGTCTAAGAAATAAATTTTCTTTATGTTCCTCTGTACACTAGCATCATATTTCCATGACCATATGGTACTAGGACTAGGATTTTATATTGACAGGGAAAATTCGTTGCGCAACATCTTATTTTTTGAGAATATAATTTAAATTACACAGTTTTGCAATTAAATCCTCAAGTCTTCTTCACTAGGCTAAGATACAGAAATTGTAAACAAAAGACATACGCAAGGATCACAATAGCACCTTTTTTTCCTATCAGATTTTTCTGCTGGTAGTGCAAAGAGAAACAGAGAGGTTGTCTCATTTCTTGTCTACACTTTCAGCTTCTAGTGAAACCTGAAATCCCTCTGCAATGAAGTGTCTGCCTTGGTGGACAAGGGGAGAACAGTGAAGATTATTTGTGTCATCCTTAGGAAGGCATTTGACGCTATCTCTTGTAGTATCCTCATAAACAAGCTGGCAAAGTACTGGCTAGCTAAGTGGACCATGAGATAGACTGAAAACGGGGTGAATTGCCAGGCCCAAAAGATTGTGATCATTAATGGCGTACATGGTGGAAAATACTGGGGCCAGTACTGTTTTGCATGTCATCTGTGGCCTGGACATTGAGACAGAGTGTACCCTCAGCAAGTTTGCAGAGGATGCAAAACTGACAGGATTAGCATAAACACCAGAGGGACTTTGCCATGCTGGAGAATTGGGCTGGAAGTATTCTCATGATGTGGAAAAGGGGGTAATAGAAAGATTTGCCATTTGGGAGAATGCCGCCATGCACCAGGACATACTGGGAGCTGTTCAGCTGCAAAATAGCTTTGCAGAAAAAGACCTCAGTGGGTGTGAGGGACAGTGGACACTGAGTTGAAGATGATCAAACAGCCTCTGGAGCTTCAATACGCTGACTGTTGTCAGCAGATTGAATGAGGTGATCCTTCCTCTCTACTCAGCACTGGTGAGGTACATCTGTAGTTCTGGGTGTAATGCTGGGCTTCCCAGTAAAGAAAACATACAGACATACTGGAGTAAGTCTGGTGCAGGGTCTAGAAGGTGATAAAGGGACTGGTGATAAATGGTCTCTCCTCACTTTCATGTGAGGAGAGATTGAGAGACCTAGAATTGACCAACCTGAGGAGATGGCTCAGGGAGATCTTCAGCACATGTGTAAATGACACATGAGAGGAGAATGAAGGGGGAGGCTCCTCTTACTGGTGCCCACTGACAAAACAAAAGGCTATAGACACAAATCTAAATAGCATTAAATTTCTTCTGAACATAAAAATATTTTTATATTGTGAGGATGGCCAAACAACAGCAGAGGTTGCCCTGAGAGGCTGTCGAATTTTCTTCTGTGAAGATACTCAAAACCCAGCTGGCTTCAGTTCCAGCCAATAAGTTCTTGGTAACTCTAGGTGAGCAATAAGTTCCATGAGATGATCTCAAAAAGCCCTTTTCTGTCTCAATGATTCTTTGATTCTGGTAGTTTCTGGAAAAGGCAGAAACAATATGCTTTTTCCTTTGCTTATGTGCAATGTGTGTGTGCTGCTATTATTTTGGAAAACAGAAAGCTACTCAGTTCTCTGGGTAGTGGTCATACAGGTATTTATGAGGGCCTGGTTTGGTGGTAAGAAGGAGGGAAGAGGAGAAGAACAAGGAAAAGGAAGATGACCTTGTGGTTCATTCTTTGTTTATTCTGCATAAGGCTATCACCAGTTTCTATCAATAAGGCACACATTTCAGTAAATTAATGGTTTTCAAAAAGTTCATATGAACCTGTACGTACTGAACAATTAATACATTTTAATATCCAAATGAGAAAGTGTTATTTTATATGGCATTTAAGACGTATTCATAAATAATCATGCATACAAACATATTAAGTCACTGAGAACTGTAATGAGTAATTTTCAAGTCCTAACAACCAGCAGGATTCAATTGGAATATACTGTTTGGCCTACTTGGCCTTATTAGAACTTTTAAAGAAGGGGCAGCATGTCCTTTTTAATCTGTTTCTCAATGGATAGTAGTAAATAAATGAACATGAGATTGGTGGGTATGACAAATTAATATGCACACTGACAACTTATAAACATGGCATTGCTTAGGGAATTACTATATGAATATATACAAGCAATTATATGTTTTAAATTATTTATTTCATTTTCCAGATAATATACCACTAAAGTGGAAATTGATAAAAAGGAGAATACAAATACAATATTATATCAACTTTTTACTGAACTTATTAAGTGGAGACCCTCTTAATGAGGAAATTAATGAATGAAGCAGTTCATTATGGCTAAGCATTCTTTGTTGTCGTTAAGAATTTGCTGGCATAGACCTGTTATAGTCAGTTTAATTATGATTAATATCTTATCTTGCATTCCATCTCCATTCAGATCTGAGAAACAAATGCAAACCCGATTACATGATCAAAGTTCATGAAATAGGTTAAGCTGCTGATGACCTTATATTTTATTCATTTTCACATTCATATTTATCAGTTTTCATAAGAAGTAATGTCAATTTTTAATTTTTTTTTAAAGCGCATTTATTGATGGTATGTTATACAATCTCTTGTTCTTAGAAGCAGGATCTTATGTTCAAGACGAAACGTCTCAACAGCTTTATTACCCTTTTTCAAATGCCGTAACTACTATTTACTATCAATTTAAATAAAGAGAATCTAGTGTTAGTCTCTAAGATTTATTCCAACTAAGAGTTACTAGACTGTCTAATTGATTTTATTTAGCCAAAGATCTCATAAACATCAGTGCAAATTCTACTTGAGCTGTAATAAAGGTTTTGTCTGTTAGTTCTATAGTTTTTTTCTTAGTGTCTGTGTCCATGAATTGATGAATGGGGAGTATGTTTTAATTAGTTTGTGTTTCTAAGGGCATGTCAGTAATCATTGGGCCACAATTTCCAGTATTTGACTATATATGGAATTAGTAAAGTCTCATCTGCACTAATAGTTCAATCTGAAATAGTTCCCATGCCGTCTTTGGCTGTGTGGTACTGGTTACATTAATATTATAATTTTATTCTCTAATTTCTTTCACATAATATCTAAAAAAATTGTGCTCAGACTCTCCATCTGTAATTCCTCTTCCATTTTTTTAATACCTTGATTAATTTCAGCCAAGCCTCCACCTTTCCAGAGAATTATAGGTCTCAAAAGAATGAAATTTCTTCAACTTTCATGAAACATGAAACTGAAAGAACTGGATGGTTCATGGTAACTGAAAGAAGAATTGAGTGCAGGTGTGAGTCATGGGCTCTAGAGAATGTAGGAAGCAAATTTGTAGTGCCTCAGCTTTAGTGCTTCCACTGCTCACGCAAAACTTTGTTTTGTCTTGCAGAGTTTTAAAACACATTGTTTTGCTATTCCTAAGAAAGTGACCTGGGCAAAATATTATGTTTTATCTCTGTTAATGAATTTGATATAATGTTTATTGGATTAAAGATGATTCTTGATTGAACTTTCTGAAAATGCCAGTGCTGCATGATAGTGTACTTTTAAAGACGTATTTCTTTTCACGCACTGGGCTAATAGCATATTCCATAAATGAATCAGGGTTATATGGTAACAGCTTTAGTTTGTTAAACCTCATCCTCATTAGCTGCAGAAATTAAGAAGGAGTTAGGCAGATCTTCTGGAGGAAAAGAGGTGGTTGCTAGGTGAGGGAAGGAGATTTCCAGGTCAGAGGACTAAATTCCATCCAGTTCTCTTTACTGGAGCCTCTGATATGACACTGGATAAAACCACTTTGCTTCCTTGATGGCCATTTGTTAATGATTCCTCACATTTGAGATGTTTACAGAAAATTTTGTTGTCATTTGAGTCGACATATGGGATGATTTGGAAACACAAAAATGAAAAATTTTCGCCTAGTTCTCACATGTATTGACATAAGAAAACAGTAATGTGAAAATAAAAATACAGCCTTCCAGAACCCTTATAAGAGCTGGACTCTAACTGAAAGGGACAGTGGGATCTGCAACTTCTTTTTCTTATCACTTCTAATGATTCTTAAAATGTTATCAAAATTTAAATAGTGAAGTGATACTGTACATTATTTTAATTAGAATGCCCTTTTAAAATTGTCATTTGAGAATAGGGACTTGAAGTATCCAACTGAAAATTGCATTATGTAAATTTACCTACACTGGGAGAATTTTCTTACTCACAAGTGTCTATGCTGTTCTTTATTGATTTGTGTGATGTTCTCTTCAACACCAAAAACATTGTGAGTTCAGTTCAACTTGTCTCAACTGTGTTTGGGACCAAAATCTTCTGAAATCCCTTAAATCATTCTCTACTGTGTATTTTTTTCCTAGAAGTGAAGAATTTTAGTTTTCCTGACCATTTGAAAACGATCTTGTTCCACTTCAGATAGCTAGTGTAACTAGACGCACAGGTATCTCATTAATGTATAAATCTGTGAAACCAAAGTAGTCTCTATGAGTGAAAGACTTGATACAACACATGGTAATTATGACTTCCCATAGATGTTTCGGGTCATATGTTTAAAAGCATGTGATGTACATAAACTTTATGTCTTTCAGCAGTCTCCACTACTGACTTCATGAGTCTGCCCTTTTGAAAAGCACCCTCTATCATATTTATGATGTTGTCTTACTTAAAATGGGTACTAATCTAAGTCTGCTGAAGGCTTGATTGTACTCCTGTGACTGTCCCAGCAGTTAATCTCACGGGGACTATGTGGGTTTGACCAGTGATTTCTGTGTTTTATTGCTGACTTTGAAACTCCTTTCCAGGTCGTATCTAAGTATTGTCATTCTCTCTCGCTCACTATTTTCGAAGTTACTCTTTTTCTTTCTTTCTTTCTCTCTTTCTTTCTTTCTCCCTTCCTTCCTTCCTTCCTCTTTCTTTTCCTTTCTTTCTTTCTTTTCTTTCTTTCTTTCTTTCTCTCTTTCTTTCTTTCTCCCTTCCTTCCTTCCTTCCTCTTTCTTTTCCTTTCTTTCTTTCTTTTCTTTCTTTCTTTCTTTCTCTCTCTCTCTCTTTTCTCTCTTTCTCTCTCTGCCTTTCCCTCTTTCCCTCTTTTGCCTCCCATTTTATCAAATTTCAAACCTTTCTTTGCTTACTCTTTTCCTGTAGTATCCCATTTGTTTCTAGTCTGCCAGTGCTCACCAGCACATATGTTAATTGATTTTCGACATCCCAATTATTCTTAGTCACAAGTATATCTCCACGTCTGTGGAAATTCTACCTTACCCACATTGAGGTTACCTCTAAAACTCACTTTGGCAAATTTGCTTTATGACTGTTTTTGATCAGTTTTTATTGTACATTTTTAAATAATTATATAGGTATTCTTTTATTTGTATATATGCTGTGCAATTTATCTGTTATTGTTCCCCTTTTGATCTCTGTATATAGGTAACAGACTCTTCAGATCAAGGCTGTCTCAGGTATCCAGTTGTCATTATTTGTCCTGTTCATAGAATCATTTTAATGACAAAGTAACTTAACTATCTAATCACATCATCACCACTCTTCTTTTATGGAAATATGATGAACATTATGCTAAGAAGCATTTTCAAAATATAAACAAACATGATTAGTGCATGCACCTTTATTCTGTTTTTAAGATGAAAGATCTTTTCTTTGTAATAATTTATATAAAAAAATTCTGACTCTAATGTTAGTCATGAACAGTTCAGAAAATATACGGGCCTAAGGCTGGTTGCAAGTCAGAAAGAAATCAATTCCTGAGGCCAAGTTCTCCCTTGATAATATTTACTGTAGCCAACTATAATTGTGTAAGATAGGCAGGAGCTACCATCTAAGTAAAGATCTGCATTCACTTTCATTAATGACTCTGTGTTCCATATTTTGTCCTCAAATAAATGGCTTTAAAAATCAACACTCTGAAAAGTCTAGATTGCCCTTATTGATGTAGTACTGACCTACTGTATAACTGGATAGAAGTACAGAGATAAATTAGTCCAAAAGTAGGTTCCAAAAGATACAGCTTCAGAGGTCAGTTTTGTTGTATTGGCGGAACTGTTGGAAGTGATAATTCCTCTATATTCCACTGGTATACTCATACTTGGAGGTAGGTGATTTTTCATGTCATAAATAAATAGCACAAAGTGAGAATGATAAATAGGACTGGATAACTGCTGGCTAACTTTTCAGTCCTCACCCAAATAGGACTACTGATTTTCTGCTCAATATTTACTGGGATTGTGACTTATCTCTGCATCTCCTTATTGGTTTCTGTGTATGCTGAAAGAAAAAGAGCATAGAGTGAAGTACGACAAGGTGTAAGTATTTCAGTATTATTTAAATATACATAGATGAGATTACTTCACAGAAAAATGTCTGTGCCTGGGCCAGGAAGCAGAATTCAGAGCCCTGGATTTAGCTGTCTGGCAGACCTACAGAAAATACTTGCTTTATAATGGGATACGTCAAAATCCTTCAATGAGATACGTAACATGGCCAGTGTTGAGTGAGTTTTAAACTCCATTTCTTTATTCTGTGGCTGGAGGTGATGTGCATCCTGGTTTCCAGCAGCTCTGTGATTCTCTCAGACCACACAAGACATGGTTTGATACAATGAGGCTAGTGAAATGTCTCTTATTCATGGAAATTGCTGTTATTTAGCTGTCCTATGCTACGTATAGCACTCAGATGTTCCCTAGGTGACTAAAATTCTGTTGACTAGAAATTAGGCCAGCCAGACGAAGGGGCACGTCAAAGTGCTCAGTCCTAACACTTTCCATCTTTAAGGACTTTGCTCCTTTTTTTTTAATGTGCATAGAAACTGTAGCCCAAAACCTCTTCCCCACTAGACAAAAGATTTCCAAACTGGGTCATATTGTTAACAACATCTCCTAGCAGCCAGGGCATGTGTAAGAAACAACCAACCTTATTGAGACCAAGAAAAAAGTGACTGTTTCACCCATTAAGAAGGAAAGGGGGCAGTCAGGGGAGACTCTAGCAGTTCCCAGTTATGCTGCTCTGTTCAGAGGAAAATTCAGCAGACAAGAAGTTGTCTGCCATCCCCTCTTCCATTCCTCCCTGGATTGCCAAGCATGTGTGACAGAGTGCAGACACTGGACCACTCTAGCCACTAGCAGCACAGGTATTGTAGTGTTACAGTACCTGCAGAAATTTTGATTCTGCTATTTGACCAGATTCTCTCATGAAATCACATAGATTACAATTAAATAAACCATATCTCTATATACAATATATATATTATTTTCTGAACAGGATGCTGGGTAGTCTAATGAACTAGTATAATGCTGATGCTAATGTTTTCCTATACCTACTGAAAAGGGATAATTCTACTCCTTATATGGAGTGGCTAATCTACTAAATATGGTCGATCCCTAGGTAATTGTGACTGTGTGCCACAAAAGCAGAACATAGGAGCAATTCTGCATGTACAATTGGCAGGTCTGCAGTTTTTCACCAAAACAAGAGACTGAGCCAGCTCCTGGTGAAATCAGTGGGACTGAAGTCAGTAAGAACAGCAGTAGAGATATGACATTTCCTTGCCCAGAGCTTAATTTATTCTGACTATTGTAGGGAACATTTTTAACCTCCTGTTCCAAAAGTCTCGGAATCAGTGACAGAGACTGCCATAGATGGGACAGTGCTGCAATGTTTACATCTAAAACCACAGCAGCAAAAAAGATTACAGAAAGTGACACAGCACAGAATCTAGGTTGCATTTAGACAGCCATTCTGCAATTTTAGATAGTGTTTTTGGTGGGGGTTTTGTGAGTTGGGGGGTTTTTTTGTTTGTTTGTGGGAGGAAGGTGTTGGTTTTTTTAGGCTTTCCTCATTGTTCAATATTTGTTTTATGATCACCAGAAAAGTAGTTGTGGAAGTCAGTAATGTTTGTAATGGGAATGCAGTCAGAATCATAACCCACTAATAAACATAAATTAGAGTATAACTCATGTTAACCTCACATTAGAAGGCAGGAAAAAATCAGAGAACATGTCTCCTGAAATAAACTTTAATAGCCATAAAAAGTACTGTAAAAGGGGAAATAATGTGTAATTCTTTCATGGATGAGAGCTGTATATAACATTTATTTGTGCTGGTGGTATAAAATATACATGTCAAGCACTAGAGAAAGAAAGAGTTCTATGAAAAAAAATGAGGCTTTCTGCTTCAAACTCACTAATTGTCAGTGTGGAGCTTTAGTCTACATAATATTTAAATACATAATTAAAATAGAGTTTGGGGACTGGAATGGTGAGAAGTGGTAGTAGGAGAAGGAGTATAAAAATTCCAGTAATGGTAATGAATACATTTATGAACTCTGTTCTCTCACATTAATGGGATTATAAGTATGATCCATACCAGATTGTGTTTCAAAGAGAAATAAATTTTAGCTTTGTTGCTGTAAAGAAGGACTGAACTTTGGCAGTTCAAATTTTGAAAAGGCAAAGAAAAAGATTTGTGGGTTGCGGGGGAGACAGAGTTTGTAAGTTTTGAATGGTTTGAGTTTAGCGGTACTTTGCTTTGGGCCAAGTGTATTTTGTGAAATAGACACGATGCCTTTAGTAAGGCAACAGACAACATGTAAATTTTATCCTATATATTGTATTTTGGTGAAAATGGAAGAACAAATTGCTCTGGTTTTGGTTCTTGGCAATGATCACTATGCATAAGTACGTCTGAATCAGGAAGGGATATATATTTTATTTTCAGTTTTCCAGTTTGTCTTCTAGTGAATCCATTCCTTTAGTGAATCCATGAAACAAAGAGACCTTTCATTTACCTTTCATCTTGACAAGGTATTTCATGTCATGATTTGTGTTTCTGCAGTATACTTCCATTTTCCACATGCACATTCACACAGAATTTTGATTTTTTTTTTTTTACCATACATACAAAAGTCTACTATTTTGATGAACTTTGGCACAAAATTCTGACATTATAAAATTCACTGCAAAATAATGTGGGTAATTTCTTTGTGGATAATTTAGGGTAAGTTGTTTTGTGAAAGACTAAATTATTTGCTTTACAAGGTAAACTGTATGGAAATTATTTCTCATGATCCCTCAGGTGTTTCAGATTTTTTTAGATAAAGATAATCTATGACAGAGCCGTTGCTCCACCAATAACTTGATGGAATTATTCAGCAGAAGTGTTTGCACATAGAATCAATTGCTATTTTTATAGATGTCTCCTTCCTGCAGTTTCAAGAGGAGGGTTTTGTAAATCTTGTATATTTTTACCAGCTTAGTTTTCAATAGATAGTCTTCATGCTGCAAAGCATTCTTCCGTTCCACCTCAGGATTTGTTATTTTAACTCAAGACAACTGTTCTGGATTGAAGGCAAATGCAAAATATCATTTTCATGTTTGCTCATTGTATCATGCAGCTTACCTGATTATCTGCTGTTAGAACAAGAGATTACAAATACTCATCCTTCAAGGCAAGTGAAAAGAGTAGCCTGTAACTTCAGTAGTGCCAATGGGAATATATTTGACCTCGCATCTTCAATCCTGGCATTGTTTAACCATATCCCACAACTAGTGAATTTCAATTATTTGTTCAGAAGAGCCATTCATAATTGCCTGGTGTAAGCCTGCCTTTAGGATGCAAAGCAGAAAACAATGAAAACGCTACTCTCGTGAATTAGAACAGCAGCACTTAAATGTATAAATTAAATGGGCCTCTTTTCACAGCTTTCTCTTTCTATTCCAAGAGGCCTCAGCCTGGTGACATCAAAGACAGGATTATGTGAGAAGATAAAAACTTGATGTAGCATCCATGTTTGAAGTCATGAAAGTCCTCTTCTCTTCAAGCCAAAATAACCCTCCTTAAAGAACAATAAGCTCGGGTCCAGGTGCAGGGGGGGAGGTTTCGGGAAGGCACTGAAGGTATCCCAGAAAAGCTAAAGAGTTGTACATTAAACCATAATCTTCCTAAATGTGTTAAGAGATTGTGTGTAGGTTTTAAAAGCTTTGTCCTGTCGATTAGCTTGTTAAGTCCTCCTTTTAATTGAAGAATGCTATTATGCATATGGCTAGATTGGCCTTCAATGAGAATTCAACCTGTTTCACCTACTTATAGGGAAATCTACTTCATTATATATGAGGAATCAAAAAGGGAATGCTAAAACACAAAGTCTAAGAGTACACTGCAACCATACATTGTTGGTGTCTGTGCAGGTAACACTCCATTTCTGATACAGCTGATACACTGCCTATGGATTACAGAAGGCTTTAAAATGTAGGGCAAAATTATGGCTTTTTTGTACTTTTAAACTTGTCTCTCTCTGTGAGGGAGTCTTCTTACGCTGAAGTATTTTCTCATGTCATGAAATTATCTTATCTGAATCTCTAAAAATTGAGATCAATGGAAACTTTCACCTCACAAAAATGTACCGCTTCAGTACTTCATAAAGAAGATTTTTGTTTTAATGGGAGCATCTCCAAAATACGTCATTAAAAGTTCTTGCTCTTAGAACAGTGTAGCAACTATCATAGGCTTAGCCTGTCTCTCAACAAGCTGAAGCAAATACAACTGTCCAGGTTAAAATGCAAGCTGATTGCTGTAAAATTTTATGAACATCAGACACTAATGAAAATGTTTGCCTTTTGTACAATCTATGACCTTGCCACATGATCACATCTTTGCCCTGCGTTTTCAACTTTTTACACATATTCACTAACAGAAGAGGTACATAACAGGTTTTCCGTTTGTAACTATGGACAATCAGATGCAACAAACCACATGAAAAAATAAGTAATAGACCATACTAATATTCACCTTAATATTCACCACAGCCTCAATTCCAGCATCAGACAATTCACAACAGTTTTATCGTATTCAATTCTACCCCACTGCTGGGGGAAGTTTTCTCAGTGGTGTATTGATGATGACTTTAAAATAATGTATCTATTGTAGTACTACTTTTTATTTCCCTTATGTACATGTTTCTGGACAAATAGCTATGTTATTACAGAAGTATTGGAACAAATATAGTTCACTGAATTCAATCTTTTTCAAAAATCTTTTACTGGCTTTGTATGTGCAATCCATGTAGCTATATATTTTGATGACTATAATGTAGTTTAATTTCTTTCTTTTATAGTTGTATCCCAGAACACGTAATTTCTACTGCCAATTCCTCAGCTCCCTGCCTGCCTTATCTTTTACTTAGTGAGGTCATTTACCCTTTCTTCTATGGAGTTTAAGTCACTAAATGCATCCTGCCCTTTTTCATTTGTAAAAGTTTTAAGATTGGATACTACTGTTGAATAGAAAACTTTATTACTGCAAGATTCATGGAAAGGCCATCAGTAGCATCTCTGTTAAATTAGTTCCTGACAGACACAGAATGTTTCTTCATGATGCAGGACACACAAAAAAATGCTACTTCTATAGGCAGGTAGCATATTAATTCGATTTCACCAGCACACAGAAACCATTAGGAAGTGTTTTCCAATGGTTTTACTTCTATGACATAACACTTCTGTTAAGTCAGTCTTCCAGGTGAGTATTTTCTTCCGGTCTGGCTTTCAGGCAGTGATTGGGTAAGTATAAAGAAAAGTTTTCATTACTTGATGATGGTGGGAAGGCCTTCATAGAATATTTTCAAGACGTTAGAGTGGGAGTAACTTTAATCCTACAAGAGGCCCTTGAGGCTTCTTTTCCCATTTGCAGCTCTGGGTGGTCCAGCTGAATCCTTTGTGATCACTGGGGTCCCTCTAGGCATTTTGATGATAAAGCAATTCATGGAAATTCTTAGAATGAGGGCCTGATAGAATATTTAACAAGCTCTCAGCATCCTTTACTTCTTCCATGAAACTTTTATCCCCCCATTTTCCTGGTTTTTGCCACTGCTGTATATGGCAGCAGGAAACATTTGATAAGGAAACAAATTGAGAATAAATAGTTGCATGACCAAGAAGAACAGGAAGCTGCCAAAATGGGTCAGGTTCAAAGCAACAAAAATCTGACATCTATCCATATAGACAGACTGGGGCTGGATGTTGCCATCCGCAAGCACCAGGACCTCAAGGCAGAATGAGGCAGTTCTTCCAAGGAGCCAAAGCTCCATAACGCTTGGATAAGGGATAACGCTAATTAGAAACCAGAGAGCTCAAAGGGATGAGAAAACCTGATTAGCTAGCTTAGCTCAGTAAGCAAATGAAAATATTTGGCTCAGATAAGACTCAAAGGAAAGAGGAAATCTGTCTGAATCAGACTGTCTCCGAGGCACTCCTGGTACCCAAAGCTTATTTGCATGAGAGTGCAAGTGGATATTTGTCATTGCTTTCTTCCAAAGCAACAGGACAGGTACCAGCAAACTACAGGAGAGTTTTATGAACACAAAGGTGTATTTCATATGCCTTTAGTTGTTTCCATCTATCCATTTCTGGGAATTGAATTAGGGGAAAAGTATCAAAATGAAGTCTGTTCCCATGAAAGACAAGAGGAGCTTACAGGTGAGGCTTGAAGCAATATTTGTGAGGTTTAGATACAGTGTCTGTCTCTGCTACCAGCTATCTAGGCAAAATTGGGTTTTCTTTATGTTATCTGTTTGTAACATATGACAGTAGTGCCATTTTTTTTTTTTTATATATTTTTTAGTTTACTTGTTCTTATGTTATGGTGGTGTTCTTCACTGTTTTCATCATTTGGCCTGATGGGCTAGAAAGGAGTGTTCCTGTACATGTAACAACAGTATTAACATGTTTTGTTACCCATAAAGAAGTCTCTGAATGTCTTGGCCATATTGGGTCAAAGTAATTTAATCCTTTCCTTCCATTACATCCACCAAAGAGGTGAATGACAGCTCTGTGAATCAACCCCTTTTCTTAGTCTTCTGTGGCTACTGGGAGAATTATCACCTGCTGTCAGTATGCTTGTTAAATATTTAATGAGAAATTTTAAAATCAAAGAAACATGAAAAGTTAAAATGTCTTCAGGGGCAGAAACAAAGATTAATTTTGTGAGTCCTCCTCAATGTGCCCTTGCCAATTTTAATGGAGCAGAAGTCACTGAACCCACCTTTCATCCTTTGAGAGACAAAAATTTATGTCTGCACCACTTGTGAATCTTTCTCCACTAATAAGCTACTTCATGCCCAATTCTAATTTCTTTGACCTGTCATCTCTAAGTATTATGTAGAACTTTCAAAATGACCTTCCAAAAATTTGAGATTAAAGTATTACATTTCATGAGGCATTGTCATTCTTTGGAACTTTCTACATAAGTGTCCAACATTCTTGCTTTAGATTCTCAGTGTAATTTTTGGTGTTTCAAATCTGGTGTTTTTATTGTGACAGCATTGTTGGCGGGGGGGAAGTAAGTAAAGAAAAAGTGGAATCATTTAAAGAAAATTCTCTTTACTGACCTTGTAAATTGTATTTTTGGTAATGCTATTAAATAAAAAAAGATGTATCTTATAGAAAATTAGGATGCTCTCAGCTGTGTGACAGCATTGATACACTTCAGCCTGTTCTGGTACAGGTTTCTTGACTTGAACATTTCCTTCTTTAGTGATGCAAAAATGCCAGAGATTTTGTTTTTCTTAACTTAATTGTGCAACAGTAAATGGTGCTATAATTCTCTGAATTAAAAAGGCACACAAGAATCCCAAGGCAGGGATAGTTGACAGCAGAATGAAAAAGTTCACACTGTTGTTCCAAAGAGGCAATTTCACCCAGAAGAAGGGAGTGAAACCTCGGTACAGGCCTTGCAGCTACCCTCTTCGCAAAAATATTAGTGTAGGAAAGATATGCCCTCAACAGCCAGAAGTGACAAACACCTTCCTGCACTCTCCTGCCATGAATTTAAAAGAAAACCCGATTCACCACTTTTGGGAGTTCCAGAAAACTGCTGGCACACACAAAATACCTCTCTGATGATAACAAATCACTGCTACTAGAGGAGTCTTACTCTGTTTCATAGCTGTCTAAAAAGGGAACAAATTTTAATTTTCAGCAAATCAGGGGGTTGAATTCAACAATTTTCTGACTCCTGCCTGGGAGAAATGTGTCTTTGTGGCGCTTCTCAGGCACATTAGGAAAACTGAATCTATTGACAGCAGACCTAATTTCATATAAAAATATACACACTGAAAAAGTTGTAGAGCCTCAGTAACTGAAAAAATGGCAAAAAAATCATACCATCTAATAAGAAATAGGGAAATTGTCACAAAATTGCATATTCCAGGAGAACTTAGGAGGAATTCATTCTCAAATGCAGAGAAGATGGGTTGGTACCACGGAGCTGAGATCACAATCAGAAGTTAACAAAACTCAGAGTCGTAAATAAATAAAGTAGGAAATTTAAAAAGTACTGTGCAAGTAAGGAAGAAAGCGGGGTGACAATAAGAGTACTCTATCTATGCTAAGGTATTATGAATCCATGAGGACTTACAAATTTTTTGGCCATCGTTCATATTCCTGCACACTCAATGAGTTTTCTGCTGATTTGTTAGTAAAGGAAATCTTCTGTGTTTCTTGCATCTGGCAAGTCTCCTCAGATACCTTTGTAAAAAAACCTAAAGTACATAAATTTATGTTACCTAATTTCACACAAAGTCAGTGTGTTGTCAGCCTTTGCGCAAGGTCCTAGTCCTCCTCAACTTACACCGAAGATTTGCCAGGCACCATCATACCAAGCTCTTTACTGAAGCTCTGTTCAATATTCAGATTGTTGCACTACCTGTATTTTCACTAAAAATTTATTAGCAGAGAAAAGCATCGAGTTTTTTCATAGAGGCTTGCATTCCATGCCTGAGGGTTATATTTACCCCATTTTATGCCTATATTTGCTATTCTTTCCTTCAGAATTCCTCAGCCTCAGACACTGATGTTTGTCCATATATTTTCTCTTCATTTGTCTGGAAATTTGCTGATGAAATATGCTGGTGACACAGAGACACCTTTTCAAAGCAGTGAATATATTAAAATGTAAAATCTGCAGCAATATGCATTTTGTCCCCGAATTTAAGCCCATGTTTTCAACGTGTTTGTTTGTTTTCAACGAAGTTGAGAGTTGGTAAATTAATTGGGGAAATTCTGATTTTTAAGAAAACTTATAAACTGATACAATAAAAGTAAAGATACCAGAGGCTTAGTAAGGATCTCAATTTACTAGTTATCACTTTTACTGGTGTAACTTCATTTTGGAGATGTATCATATTCATCCTTCTATGTCTTTTTCTCTATCTCTGTTGCAAATACTTGAGGAAGCAATAAATTGATTCTCTTTCTAGGTCTCATGTGAATAAACCCATTGTATACTCTAATAATCAGCTAGCAGTGTACCATGTTACATTGTTTGGGGTTTTTTATGTGTACCAGGAAAGCTTTTCATAATCAGTCAGTAATAATTAGTTTAGAAAGATGTAAGCACCTACCAGTTTCAACTGTATATTTTATTAAGCATATGAAGTATCACAATAACTCGCATATTTACTAATCTGTTATGGTACAAATTCATACCAACCACAGTCAAAAGACCACATAGGGATTAAAAACACCCTGATTTCAAGACTTAGGAGAGGATAAATCCAAATCACACATCCCACATAAAACAACAGGTTGCTAAAACACAAATGGCTACTACAATTACACTACAAAGTTTCTCTTACACTTTTTCAGCAAATGATCATTTTCCAGTAGCAGTTCTATGATTCAAGCAATGCATGAAAATACATTTTCCTTCTTTCTCTATGCACTTCTACCCAGAATTAATAATTGACTGAACTTCAGATTATTTAGACCATCCTCAAAGGGAGGCCTGAGCCACACTGGGAGTTTGTTGTAGAGTACACAGAGTTAAAAGCTGTGTTTTTGTTAAATTGAAGACTGATAATAAAAATCAGCATCCCTTACCTGTGGAAGGACTCTTTGCCCAAGAATTTATTCACTGGTGTTCTACCAAAGACCTCCCTTTTGACAGTAAGTAGCATAACTAGCTGGTAAGGAGTAACAAGTTGCTTTTATTTTTCCAAATTACTGTTTTAAGATGACACTAGCCTAAAAATTTGGGGAATAATTGGTCATCATTGTATTGTTAATATCTATTGTTCAATGATCATTTCAATAAGCAATACATAATAAAAGCAGTCCATGCAGTGTGAACCTACAGCTTTCCCCCAGGTCTTTTGCCTTAAAAACAGACTTTTGCAACCCATTGGAAAGTACTGCCTCTCCCAGTATAGATTAAGTATCCATGTGAAGACTAAAGAAATATTACGGGATATTGTGTTACATTCTGGATGTTAAATGCAGTAAAACTTATCTTTTAAAACCCTGTGAAACTCAGTACTAGAGTTGTTTTTTCCATTGTCAGAACTTGTTTATTTCCTCCTTCAAAAATCTGTTTCTTTTCACTGGTCCTGTGACTAGACAAGGAGATAGAGACGAAAGCAATATACTGACACTCTGCCAATGCCTAGAATACCATGGATGCTTCAGACATGCATGACATAGACTTGCCACTATTATAGTACCAGGACACAGGTGTCTTAGGTGCTTCTCCCTCTTATAGAACATTAAAATCTCTATATCAATTATGCTGGCATAATATAAAAAAGGGGCTGGGTCTCTCATGCAGAAGCTTTTAATTGTTTAAATAGATTCCACCTGAAAATAAACAAATTATTCCAGTCAATGCAGCACTGTCCTTGAAATGAGGAATTTGTACATTTCTGAACCATTTAAATTGTTTTTCATTTGAAACATATGCAGTTAGCCTTCGGAGTTTGAATTCTTCGCAAATGCCTCTCTGCATACATCTATGAAATCTGCTTTCATATATTGCACACTGAAATAACATTAAGGAATTGCTTTCATTCAGGACCCTTGGCTACAAACAGAAGTCATAAATCCTGATCCCCTCTCTGATTAAGAATAATTGTCATAAGTGACCCCAAATGTTCGTCTATCCCAGTGTCCTGTCTCAAGTGTCCTGTCTCAAAGTAAACAAATAATGCATGGTCTAGAAAGTGTAGGACAGGAGAAGTATGTCACAATACTTTCTGAAACACATTATTAGCATAGCAAATCTGAGCAAGAGATAGCGAGTTTTTGTGGATCAATTCTCAGTAATCTTACATGAGTTTTCCACTTTTTCTTAAAACACATGTAAAACTTTAGCACCCTGAACATCCTGCAATGATGAATTCAGTAGTGTGCTGTGTGAAGTAGCCCATCTTTCTGTTTGCTTTGAATCCTTTTGAAGACTACCAGTTCTGGTATTAAGAGAAAGAATGAGCATGTGTGCCTCAGTCTCCTTCTCCAGGTCTCTCACAATTTTATAAATTTGTGTCATAACTCTGTATATGCTTGCTTTCTACGCTGAAAAGTCTTAGACTATTGAATTGCTACATGTACAGAGGACGTACCTCCCATCTCTCTGTGTTCTGACAGTTTTAATGTATTTCAGGTGTGTTTCAGGTGTGAGGAACTCGCAGGTGTCCCTGGTGTATTCCTGTTTCCTTTAGATTTAAAGAGGGACATGGTATTTTCTCTTATGCTCTCTGTTCTTTTGCTAATAATTTTTCTTTTTTTCAAAGATAATGACTAATAAACCAACATTTTCTTAGTGCTATCTACTATAACTTCCCAAGAATCCAAAGTTTAGGAGCCATTGTTACATATATAAAAGCAGAATTGTTTTTCCCATGCGTAGCAGTTTGCATATGTCAATAATGGATTTCACATTCCATTTTATTATCCTGTAACTCATGTGTGGATGTCTTTCAGCAGCTCCCCAATTTCTTGGCCATTCTTTCTTTGTTAGTCTGGATGACTTAATATTAGCAAACGTTTGTCACTTTCATGATTGTAACTCACCTTTTGCATGCCACAATTACGAATTCCTGGGACACCCAACACCAGTCCCTCTGGCACTCTGGTTTGAAAATTTGTCATTTATTCCTATCCTTCCTTCCCTCCTTCCATCCATAATCTGTTTTCTCCAATGACACTTGGACTCTGCCTTTGTAGAGAAGCACTCATGCCCTGTGGCTTATTTGACACTTCATGGGCCTTACATTTGTTTTTGCTCTATAACATAACTTTCTCCTGCCATTTTGCAGCTGACCTTTTTTGTTACACAGATGTCAATTTGAATCCTTTTGAGTTGAAGTAATGTTGAACTTGTTTCCATCCAGGATTCTGAGAAGAGTGGTCAATTAGGCTTGTCTTCATGGGCTGTGCCAGTGATGATGTTGTATAAGCAAAGAGGCAGGATCACAGATTCCTTAAACAAATAAGTTACATATGTAAGTATGTCCAGAATACGGGCCTGTAGGTAGTAATTTTTGTCTTTATCATAAAGTGTCTAAATTTAAACCTGATTTGTCTAACTGAAGCTGGGTAGTCTAACCATATATTCGGCAAAACTCCAGAAGCCAAGGTGAAATTTTACTTTCAAAACTGAAACTATTGCAAATTTTCCAGCATTTATAGGGATAGTTATACCTTTAAACAGATTTGAAGGATAATGATTTAAAATAAAGGCTTACAATAAAGAGAAAAATCTGATACCACAAGCAGCAGCAGCAAAATTCCAAGCAGATTTTCTGTATCAATTTTTGTCCAGAGAGACTTCAGGATTGGATAAATGGAGTCTAGAATTTCAGTTATAACTCTGGTTGTTATGTTGTAGCAGGTATCACGGAGATCAGAACATATCCACTGAAACACTGCTATCATATCTAGCCCACAAGGCACATTAATTCTAGGAGTCTTGCTGCATTTGATTTGCATGCCATATGGACTTAAAATACGCCAAGCAATGCCTTGGTTAGGAATAGTTTCCCATAGGTAGAAGTAGCAATCGTTATAATAGCTAGCCAAAATAAACCAAGATTCCCATAGGTAGAAGTAACAATCACTACATTAGCTAGCCACCATAAATCAGAAGCATACTGGGGTGGGATCAATGCCTTTTCTTAGGCCTCCATTCTTTTTGTAATAAATTTTACTTCTCTACCTTTGGCAGTCGGATGATACGAAGATTAAACTCACTTGTCCTCCTTGAGTCTGTTTCTTCTGCTTACAACCACCCTGCCTGCATCCACTCAATAAAAACTCAGCTGCCTTTTCTGTGCAGAGCACGTGCACTTTAATCTGAAGACAAGCTGTTTCTTCATGAGGTGTACTGGTATAACAGACAAAATCTAGTAGCTGGCACAAGGCTGTTTCCCTATTTTATTTATCAAGAGAAAAATCTTACCCTTCATGAGTTTACACCTGCTTTTCACCTTGGAGGAAAGGATACTATTTCATTTCTCTGCATTTTGTGCCATTGTCTGGTTTTGAGTAGCACTGGTATTTGGTTTATTTATGTATTGGGATTATTGATCGTTGGTGGAAAACTTATGTAACATTGCAAAGGCTATGTTTAGAGATTAAGTACTTAAGAATAAGGAAAAATTATGTATAAATGAGTAGGAAAATACTAATTGAATTGTTAATTTTCCCTCCCTCTCTGATAATCTAAAATTAGCAGGTCCTAACCCCCTAAAATTTTCTTTGTACAAGCTATAGAAAATATCACCATCTTCAGTTCATACAAAATGTAGGCCACTGCCTTTGGAGTCACACTGAGCTGTCTGGGCAAGTGACCCATGGCATAAATTCCCTGCTCCCCAAAGCCCCAGTGGTGGGGAAAAACTGCTGAACACAGCACCCATGTGTGCAAACTGCTGTGCACCCCGCAATTGCTGGGTACCCCACAAATCCCCGTGTACCCGGCCATCCCAGCTCGTCTCTCCGGGCCATGGGCCTGGCCCTCAACCTGTCTCGCCTCCAACTAGAGACTTCTTCCTGTCGCAATAGCCTGCTGCGCCTCTGCTGTCACGACACCAGACCCGACTGCCCAGGGGCGGAAGCCTCCTGCTTACACCTCACTGCAGCTTTCCAGACAGGCCTCCTCACACTAAAAAAAGTTTTCCCATGATGAAATTTAGAAGGTCATCCAGAATCTTAAAACTGACCAGAATCCTTTGAATAATTCCCAGGAGGATTACCTCTTCTACTGCTCCGGATTCTCCATCCCTCTAACCCCTCTGACAGACATAAGAGGAAAATTCCGATTCCTCAAATTATGCTTTGGAGTCCTACACAGCAGTTACATCAAGAGCAGTAGAATATATTCATATACGTATAAAACTAATATACAGCTAGTGCTATTCATGATTTATTTGGTGGACTGCTTTTTTTTAAAGCAAGTTGATTTTAGCAGTGGAAATACCAAATTGGATCCCTGTCTAAGACAGAAAACAGTAGAATAAAGAAAATGTGAAGCACTCTCTTCTTTTTTCTTTGTCATTTTTCTTCTTTTTTCTTTTTTTAAAATAATTTATTTTGGCTCAGTTTATCTGATTGCAGTACTTTAGAGGCATTTCCCCTTCCAGGCCAATTCACAAACTATGATACCGATATGTGTCTCATTAGCATAACATTATTGATAATATTTTTCAGTGCTAGGAATTCTGTAATTTTTAAAATTAAGGTGCAAACCCGCCCCCTCTCCCATGCAGAGCAGAAGGAACAACTGGAAATGCAATAGTTCTTGTGGAATTTCAAGTGGATGAACAGACCCCACAAGTGTGTGTGGGGAAAACATTGGACAGACGACTCTCAAGGTCAAACAGGTTTGCTTTTCCTAGAAAATTTCTCTGGCACCAAGGCGAGTCAGTCGGTCACAGGATGTCCTTTCCCAGGAGCTGGAATGCGACCTGGAGTCTCGGGCCCCTGTAGGGCGCACAGGCATGAGGGAATAAAACCCAGGAGCAGGTGCTATCCAGTACACGCTGAAACTGGCTGAACTACAACTGTCTTGCATGGGATCGGGATCCGAGCCAGTGCCCTCCTGTCACACCCGAGCGCCGGCTCTTCACCCGTGAGCTGCAGGCAGAGACCGCTGTGCCTCCGTAGCGGGCAATTTACCTGCAAGAGGTTTCTTTCCCTGTCTTCCCCTTGTCTTGCCGTCGAGAAAACTTTTGGATACTTCTGTCATTTTGGGGAGAGGGAGCAAAAACTTATGCTACGAGCACACGTTTCTTAACTAATGTGAAAGGCGAGTGTTTTAAACAGCAGCACCAGCAGAAGCAAATGGATGGATAGGCTTTAATGATCATTGGTGTACAGCAGGGCAGACAGGGTACGGCAGCAATCACTCACAAACCAGCCGGGAGTCATCAGCCCAGCACGTCGCTCTCTGACTTCTGATCTCTGACTTCTGATCCCTCTGCACAGACTTCTCGTCTGTTGGAAGGTTGTTTTCAGTAAAGTGCTTTTCCCGAATAACATTTTAACCGTTCTTCCGTTATCTTCACCCACTTTCCCGCACCTCTTTCACTCCCCGCCCTTCCCCCTTCCCCCGTAGGTTTTTGTGTTCACATTCACCTGGAAGAAACGCCGAGCAACACATACAAAATAGTGGTATCTGTGAGCTGTGAAAGGTGATGTGAAAAACACAATCTACGAATCGCCGGGCTGCTTTTATTTCAATGAGAAACTAGGGAATTCGGACACTCACACACAGCTTGAGAGGCCAGGTCATGCTTCAGTCCCTTCTAAGGAACTATAGGATGGATTATAAAAGTGCGAAGGGGAAGTGCAAGTTATCATTAGTTACGGGAACCCTTCGCCGTCAGTGCTGTTGTCACTTAAATTCCCACTACTTAATGGAGCTATTTAACGATTACTCTTTAAACAGCAAGCATTGCACATCCTGGGGCTCCGCAGTTCGCCAGGGTCTAAGCTAACCCCTTTGCCCTCCTTTTTCAGAGCAAGAGCTGCAGGACGGTGGCGCAGAGGTTTCCCATCTCTCGTGGACGAGGGAGAAGCACACTTCAGCAGGGTTTTTATCGTTCTGCTCTCCCCGTTCGCCGGCCGACTGCAGCACCTCTCTCACCGACCTCCGGTTTCATGGGGCCTCCGGGTGTCTGTCCCAGGAAAGGGGCTCCGCGGGGAGCCCAGGCGGCATGGTCACCCCGTGCCTCAGGCGGGCGGGGTGGCAGCGAGAACTTCGCTCTCGGCCCTTTCCTCCGAGACAGCCCCGTTGGCCCCACCTGTGGTTTTTCACATCGCCTCCCCGCTACTAATGACATTTAACGACGATAAAAGATCTTACCTGCGACCTGGCTCTCAAATAATCTGATAGTACACGATATAAACACAGACAACAGCAAGGGTATAGTCATGAGATCGATCCGGTTTCCGCACGCACGCCCTGGATCCCCCCGTCCTCTCCCCAGGGAGCCTGGGGGCCTCTCTCCCCGCGACCCCCTGCTCTTTAGGAGTGCACCAGGACGGAGTGGAGGGAGCCCTTGGCCTCGGGGTTGTTGCTCGCGGTCTGTTCCAGCAGCGAGGCAGCAGCCGGGGAAGCGGCGGGGCAGATCTGCGAGGCGGCGACCGTCAGACCGGGGATGGCCGAGGCAGCGGGCAACGCCGGCGCCGGCTTGATGGGCACCGGGACGGCGGGCATGGTCTGTGCCGGCGGGTGACAGAGCGCTTTCACGGGCATGCCGAAGGGTCCGTAGTCGGGGGACACGGGCACACCGGCCACGGAGTCCATCACCCCCACGTGCGGCCACACCGAGCTCACCACGCTGCTGAGCTGGCTGGGCACCGGGTAGCCCAGGTGGTGCATCACCGAGGCCAGCGGCAGCCCGCCAGCCTGCAGCACACCCTTGTAATCTCTGCCGATGATATTTTCGATAGCGAAGGGATGCTTGAAGCCCGAGGGCTGGCTGCTCCCATAGGGCGAGAACTGCGGCAG
>VZRL01000559.1:504544-530216 GCA_013397895.1 Origma solitaria
GGCACAGCGCTCCCCGGCCGCATCCCCACCGCTCCCGGCGGTCGGCCGCTCCGACAGCGGCTGCCTGCCGGCACCGGAGCTATTTGGGCTCTGGCGGGTGTTCCCCGAGGCGCTCCGAGGTCACAGCGCGGAGGGACCGAGATGGGGCGGGAGGAAAGGGTGGTCGGCAGCGGCTGAGCGGAGCCGGAGTTGGTGGCGCGGCGGGGGTGGATCGGGGAAGCGAGGAGTGATGAGGAAGAAAGCGGCGAGATTTCAAGGAGCTGAAGCTGGGGTGTTTACTCTCTGCTTCTGACTTCAGCCGTCGGCACCGAGAAATGGGAGCAGGAGCGTATGAGCGCCACTGCCCCGCCACTTTGGGTGTCTTTAGGAGCTACCGGCAGAGCCTTGTCCTGGCTGCCCTACGGGAGGAGCTCGTAACCCTGTGCTGAGACAAAGTTTGAGAGAGGTGTAGTGGTACAACTTTACCTAGTAGAATTTCTGCTTTTTCTGAGGTTTCCTTTAATCTTCCTTTTCTTCTGTTTCCTCCAAGATACTTACAAAAATTATGCAAAACCAAGGTTGCTTTAGGTCAAAAACTTTTAAAAGTCGCCCTAGTTCTAGCTTTTGCAGCCTTGTATAGACTCTCTTGAGGTGTCTCATGTTGATTTTGCTAGAATTGTGCAAACTCATGCTTTTGGATTGGGATAGTGTAGTAAAATTCCTGACTCAGAAAAAAGGCTTGGAAGTGAGTGTCTGAGTTATGAGTGCTGATTGAAAAAGTATCAAAACTGAAAGTGAATGCAAGACTGATAATTCTTGGAATGTTCCTGTGGTTGCTCTCCAAAAAGAAAACTTTCTCTTAGGCTTTGTCGTTCCGTGTACATATAAATTGCAGGTTTACATGCAGGTAAACTGCTGCAAAGTTTTTAAATGTTGCATGCTGTAGAATAAAGACTTGCTCCTGGACTCTGTCTTAAATCATTTAGTTTCATGAAATATCTCCTAGATAAGAGAAACATACATCACATTGTTAGTCAGAAATTATTCTAGAAGTTCATTAAATCTCATCTGGGGAATTTAAATGAACTCAAGTAAGTAAATTAAGTGCTGAGTTAATTAAGTTGTTAATTAGTTAATTAACTGTTATGGTTTTAAGTGATGCCATTATCAAAGTGACATAAATTTCAGTTTAATTTCCTGTATGTAGAAAGTCTTTATGAGACTGTAAAAGCTTGGGGGCTTAATTCTTTCCACAGAGTTTTGTACCAAGTGCTAACATATTCATAATAGGGTTTTTTATTATTTAGAGGCAAGGGCAGTTTTAAAAATAATTTAACTAATTACTTCTTAAAATAAATTACTTTTCTCATTGTGTTACTTCATCCTGGAATAAAACTTCAGATGTGTGAAAACGAAACAAGATGATGGAAATTCTGTAAAATTTTGTGTTTGGAAAAATTGTCCTCTTTCAGGATCAGATCTTTGCTGATCACTAGAAAATATTAATATTGTTCATGGTGATAGTGTGGTGGTTTTTTGTGTTAAGCACTGCAGTGTATGTCATTGTTACTGTAGAAGACTGAAAAATTCTGAATGCATCTTTTTGGCTCTGTTTAATACTTTACTGAGTGATATTTACTCAGGAATATGTACCTAAGTTTGTCTTGTTCACGTGCCTGTGATTTTTTCACAAGTAATTGAAGAGGAAACTAGGATCAGAAAGGGAATACACTTTGGCCTGCCTTAAGTCACTCATTTAGGTCACTCAGTTGTTGCCAGGTTATTATAGCTGTGTCCTGTTTTTATTAATAAAGGCAAATGAATTAATAATAAAGGGAAAAGGGAAGCTGAGAAATACAGAACTAGAGATGTCTGACTTTCTCTTCTTACTTTAGAAGACATACTGAAATAAGGAGTAGTGCACAAGGACCAATGTCATAGCTGAGTCTGTGGAGATGCCATGGAGACTTAGAAGGCTTATTTTGGTTAAAAACACACCACAGTCAGTATTTTAATGCAAAGAACATGGATGCAACTTCTGGGTATGAAGCTGCACTTGTTTTGTCTAGCATGCCTCCAGAGAACTCCTCACAGATAGTCCGAAGACTAGTTCTGACAGTGATGGAAACATAAATAAGGTTTTGGAATGATTAATATGTGAAGAAGGTTTTGAAGAATCCTTGATGCTGCCAGTATATTTTATCTTAGTTTATTTTATAGCTAATTATTCTATAGGTTGGGATGGGGTTTTTTTGGCCAAAATATTGACGGGAACACATGCTTCTCCCCATCTTAACATTAACTTTACATCAGTTCATCAGCTTGCCTGTATTGCACCATATGGTACTCAGCTCAATCAAAAACAATAGTTACATGAACTCTTGACTTGTGTTCCCATGTGTTTTATATCCAAATGCAAGAAATCATACAAGTTATAGCTGAAAGACATATTAGGTTTATTGCCAAAGCAATGCAGAGCATTCCCTATAGGGCATTTTCATGTGTGCTCTGCATTCTAACTTAAATTACTGAGCAACAGACTTCCTTGTTAAGAAAGCTGTTTCAGTTTTGTACAAATTTCACGGCCAAGAAGATTTTTCCACTTTGTTTACAACAATCCCACTATTTTTAATTACACTCTTCCCATAATACTAAGTAATTATTTGAATTTTGGAGTTTATGGCCTTCAGATATCTGAAGATGTTTGTTATGTCTTGTTCTCTAAGCCAGGATAGCAAAATGTACAAGCGTGAAATATCTTTTTATGTGACTTCAGTAATGCTGCTGATTAATTTGACTGCCAGTCTCTTGTCTTATTTTTTTTTAATTGTAGTCCTGATAATAAAAAATTAAATAAACAACCTTTCATACCTGAATTATTTCAGAAAAATAATTTCTCTCTTTTTATGTTAAGGGTCTTCCTCTTTTATGAATCACATTAGTTTAAATTTCATTACACTAAATCACTCTTAATGCTTTTTGATGTTTGGTTGAGGACAGCTTTAAGAGAAACTATCTTGTTATTACTGCAGCAATTCATTTGTACTGGAGGATGTTCTTAAAAAGAAACTTTAAATTAAAAAAAAACTGAGATAAAAATACATTTTTCTAATTCAAGAAAAAATGCTTTCAGTGATCCATTATTTTGTATGAAGACAGAAGAACCTTGCTTCTTAAACATGCCTGATTCTTTTGAGTTACAGTCTTTCCTGGGACAGCTGATGTTCTTGATACATCCAGCAGAGGAAACAGAGGTCGGATAGCAATAATTTTCCCTTCAGATTTAGTCCTGGCAGCAATGAAAAATAGTACTGTTGTCATTGCAATCTTGCATTTCAGTGCTACATCAGCATACTGCTAAATCCTTGACTCTTAGCATAGAAAAATCATCCATTGATCCACCTATACATAAATATGTAGATAGGTATACATACACATGCATATGTATTTGTATGAAATGGATAGTATTTGTGGGGAAATGCACACAGAGCTTGTATATACTCTTAGAAAGCAAAAGATATTTGGCAGTGTATTCTATCTTGGAGATGATGTATTTTATTTTGGACAGTATTTTTATGAGATTTTTGTTTATTGCCACTTAAAACTGAACACTCAGTTTATCCTCACAGAAAGGTAAAAGTTCTTAGATTTGTAAAATTTTGAGTGCGTTTGTTGATCTGACAATTTGCAAGTTGTGGCACATACACTACTATTATTATGAAAGCTATCTCAAACATCTATCCATTGAAGTTATGCATGTGTGGGTGTAATGGGTATAGCTGAAGAACAATAAAAATATTTTGTACACACTTGCTGTAGTAAATCTTGCTGTGGTTGTTACTGTTACAGAGGCTAGGGGAAGTGTTTCCTGGAAATCGCTGGGTCAGTTCATGGCTAGAATATAAGAATAATTGCAGAAAATATGTATGAGCATCCACGAATAGTCCTGATGGTAGCTACATCTGCTATTGCTTGTTGAAAATTAAGTGTCATGTAGAATTAGTCTGGAACTGAGACTTGCTCCTTTTATATATACATTTTAACTGCTTTGCTCAACACATTGATGCATGTTTGTGTAGTTAGCAATTCCTTCCTCCTCAAAATAAAAGTAATTTTCTAAGAGGGAAGCTGGAGAATTCCTGAGATCTCTAAAAAGATTGCTCTTTTTTGACGTTCTTGGTGTGCTTGTCATAAAACTGTAGACCTTTCTGTTTTTAAATGAAATTGAATGAAATTCTGTGTATACATGCCCGCCATTCTTTCATTAAATAAAAAAGGTTCTATTTTGTTTTTAATAGTTGAAACATATAATTTCTTCCTCTAGAAACTGTGGCCTCTTTGGTTAAGATCTGAAAGTGTTTGGAGAACACTGGCTCATGTCATATCTAATGTGAAATTCTTTTTCTCATATTTTATTTTACAGGATATATTGTCAGTTTCTCTCAGTTAATATAGAACTACCTGACTTAACAGTCTGGTCTTACACCTCCGTGTTTATCCAGATGGGAAAATGGTATCTTCCTTCCAGAACATGTGTTTTTCCAGATACTGGAAGTGTAACATTGGGAAAGGAGGAAAATTCAAATTCATATGTGGCAGAAAAAGAATTATTTCAAGGTCATGAATTTGTTTGCTTTTCCACACCTAGGGCCACGTGAGACAAAGCTGTAGTTTCAGAGGTGTTTGCTGGGGGTACAACACCTTGATTTTTAAGCATTAACTTTTTGAATTCCCACAGTGCCTAAGAGCTCATGCTATGAGAATGGGCAATGTTAAGTACTGTCAAGAATAAAACAGAAAGGATTGTGTATTCCATAAATTCATCATTTGTGTGATTTTAAACAGCTATGAACTAAACTGTCTTTGTGTTTTCAGGTGTTGTACAATCAAAAGAGCTCTTACTAGAGAACCAAGAATAAGCCTACTGTGAGCATCCCTAGATTTTCTCTTTACTTACTTGGAGAGCCAAATAAACCAGTGGAAAACTGGCAGGAAAAAGATGAATATATGCTGCTGGAGGTCCTACTTGGTGACTGCTTTAAAGCCTACTTCAGAAAATTTTCTACTGCTTTAAGAAAATACAGGGTTTCCTTAGGAACAAATTTGATTAAAAATAGGATCAGATCTGAGCTAAGGTTCTAGAGTAGCATTCATCAGCTTCTCCTCAGCTGATGTTAAACAAATCAGCACACATGTCTCTGCTGTTTCTTGACAATGCTTTAGAGTGCTTGAGCTACAAAATTGCATGCAGTGAATGTTTTAGAGATATAAAAATTTCAGCTGGTTGGTTTTCAAAGGCAAACTACAAATACACATGTCTTTGAAAGAGACTGTATACACTAATAAGGTGGGGGGTATCAAATTTATAAAGTTTAAGGAAAATGCATGCCAAAACAGTTACTAAAACTAAGGACATTGGCTATTTTAAAATTTATGTATTCAAGTATTATGGAGAAAATGTTCTGCATGTTTTATATATTTGTTTAGGGTAAGAGGTTTGGGCTATGCTCTGCAGGTGTATAATGACAAATGAACAGTAGAGCAGATAGAAACGCTGCTTTTAAAGAACATCTGATTTTATACAAGCATATCACATCTCCTAATGTTTCAGAGACATAATTTATTATTGTTGTTGTTGTTAACAACAGCAACAACAACAATAATAATGATAATATCAATAATAATGATAATATTAATAATAGTTTTTGTTATATGCATTTTTCAAAGTTTTCAGTCCATAGGAAATGCAGTTTTGAGTTATTTTGCCATGGAGCAGCTCTCTAACCAAGCAGTAGAGGGCATTCTTTCTTTAGGAGACAGCACTAGGTCCTACAAAAGACTAGTATTTTATTCAGCAAGTTGGTGTCCTTGAGTCCTTTTTGTCTTTAAATATAGGCTATTCACATGTAGATACTGAGGACAGGATAAAAGGATAAATCTTTTCATCAAATGTGCAATATATTGCTTAGGGTTGCTTAGGGTTGAGTACTGAGTTACTAAAATTGTTTATGTTTTTTCATTATTTCATATAGTATTTTTGGATAAATGGAAGTTTATATACCTGTCCTTCAAATTCGCACTGCAACATTTTTCATAAATTCAGTTCTCTCTGAACCTGAGTTAATTCATTTGGTATGATCAATCAATTATCAATTATCAATTTTGACAGCATATTCAAATGGAGTTGTTTGGGTCTGTATTAAAGTTCCAGCTATCATATTGTTTTTAATGAGTTTTGACATATTTAAGGCAGCCTTTTTTGAAATTAAATTTAGTATGCTGTCTTCCTCTTCTACTTGGAAAATGCTACCTCTTCTGGCAAAAATGAGCATTGAGGGCTTTTTAAATTGAGGTGAAACCAAGGTGACTAAATGACTTTTAAATGTGAATACTAGGCAAAGCCAGATTTATGATATTCCAGATCTCATTTCAGAGGGTGGCTGGCTGCCTTAGTGAGCCTAGCATCTTCTGTGTCACTGGGCTGCACAGAACCACAGGTGAGGCATGAAACAGTGTAGGCAATGAAATGTTTCTGTCTCTATGTACTTTAATGACACCAGAAAAACAAAAGTATCTGATGCTGGATATTAAAATTACATACTAAATTTTAGACTGCCTATTGCAGTTATATTCATGATGTTGCAGCTGAATATGTTAAAATAAAACTCCTTCCCAGGGCATTTGCCTACTGATTCACATCTGCTATTTTATAATTTTTCTCTAATGTTGTCTGGTCATCAACAGTGTATAACCTCATTGTATATTAAAAAGAAACACCATGGGAGAAACAGTAATTGACAAATACAAGAAGAAGCCTGAAGAGATAAACAACAGAATGTAATCTGATATATCACTACTCTGCTTATGACATATGATTTCATTTGAGGTCTGCTGAGTTATTGTTTTAATTTTGCACAAATTTTGCTTCAGAATCAAACCAACTGCTTTGTTTCTGTATAGCACTTCTGCCAGACCCTTCTTAAAACAAAATTTTTGATCTCTATTTCAGGATTTTTCTCCAACTTTGTACAAGAAGTTTTACAGATGATGTTTGTTTGTTTCAAAAAAGCCAAAACCAGCTAGAGCAAACACAGGACATTAGTGTTTATTAGTGAAAAATAGCAATCAGTTATGAATGAGAAAAAAAGCTTTTGTTCTCCAGAAAACAGAGAGCCCAGAATGGCATGCCTCTTCAGTTGCCTAACAGTTTGTCTGGTATTACAAATCATTAAATTGTTACTTAAGATAATGTATGCAAATAATACACCTTTCCAAGT
The DNA here is from genome assembly GCA_013397895.1 of Origma solitaria. Classification (NCBI taxonomy): domain Eukaryota; kingdom Metazoa; phylum Chordata; class Aves; order Passeriformes; family Acanthizidae; genus Origma; species Origma solitaria. The sequence goes on from VZRL01000559.1 coordinate 511,801, forward strand.
CACTGGACTACTAATTCACATTATTTTTCCTGGCTATTTTGATTTTAAATAAACAGCTTTTGTTTGCATAACCTGTCAGATTCAGGGATCTAAGTCTGCAAAACAATCATTATTTCCAAGCACAACTGTGAGCAGGAAATAAGTGAATTTGGACACACCTAGATGCTATTAAAGTGTAAAAAAATAGAATAATCTTGAAAAATAAATATCACAGCTTTCTTCAGCTGTGGAATTCTGAAGATTGTTCTGAGGATGAAATTTCTATTTTTTATGGTTTAGCTGGAATATCTGCCCAACTATTTTCTTTCATATTAATGGGTTTGCAAAGAGTATCGGAGAAGGGACATTTAACATCACAAAAGAGTAACAGCATAAAGAGTCGTAGAGTTATTCCCAGTTCAAAACGCATTTTTTGAAGAAGGCTCACAGATTGGAAATGAAAAAGAGCTTTCTGTGGAGAAATAACCAGGGAAAAGCCCAAAATCAAATCTTCTTTTATCCTTTCCCCCTTGGAGAGTGGGAATTATGCTTTCAAATGGTTTTATGAAAAGCCCCAATAAGCATTTCTGGCGCTAAGAAAGGGGAGAGGAGTGCAAAGCAAGATTGGTAAACCAAGCGAAACAGTATCTCTTTGAAAAGTAAAGAGCTGTAAGGTGAATCATCTGACATCCTCTGGAATAACACAGAACCACAGAATCACAGAATCAATTAGGTTGGAAAAGACATTTGAGATCATTGAGTCCAACCTGTGACCAAAACCCACCTTGTTAACTAGACCATGGCACTGAGTGCCATATCCAGACTTTCCTTAAGCACCTGCAGGAATGGTGACCCCACCACCTCCCTGGGCAGCCCACTCCAGTGTCTAATCACCATTTCTGTGAAGAACAGAATATGGATTGGCAAGCTCCATCCTATGACTTTTATCCCAACTAAGTGAAAAAGGTTAAGGAACACGGAAAATTTTTTAGACCAGTTACTGGAGCAGGTGAGACACAGCTGAATTACACAAAAGACCTCAACAATTATGGATCTTGGCCTGTTCTAACATCTTGTTGCTCAGGTCTTGCAAGTTCTATATTTGACTGACAGTTTTTTAGGCACTTTTCTCAGTGCTTCTATAGGTCCCTAGAAAGTTGAGCAATAATGTAACATGATTTTTTTTGTATTTGCCCATTTTTATTTCTACATAGATGGGAGAACGTGCTCTTAAATTAGTCAATGAAAGTCAGTGGGCTACAGTTGATTTGCTTAAAAACAGAGAAGTTTTGCTTAAAAGTTTGCTTAAAAACAGAGCCTAGGGTGAGGAGAATATTTAATGCAAGAGTCCCATCTTCTTCATGTTCTGCTTTAAACATTGGTCTGTCTCACTTTAAATTGTGACATACTGCTTTTTCTTTTAAAGCAGAAAGATTGAAATATTGACTTTGCATTTAGTTGCCTCACCACTGAATTTGGTGCTTTGTAGATTCAAAGCTTTGGGTGAAATGTATTTAACTGATTAACTAGGAAACTGAAAGTTCCCTGAATAAAATAGTTTCAAGTCTAATGTTAATGGTGTATATCACAGACTCATAGAATGGCTTGGATTGGAAGAGACCTTCAAAACCATCTACTTCCAACCCATCTACAGGGGGACACCTTTCTCTATACCACGTTCTTCAGAGCTCCATCCAACCTGGCCTTCAACACTTCCAGGGATGGGGCATCCACAGCTTCTCTGGGCAACCGGCTGCAGCGCCTCACCACCCTCACAGCAAATGTTTTTCTTAATATCTAATCTAATCCAATCTGTTATCTTTCAGTTTGAAGCCATTGCCCCTTGTCCAATCACTGCATACATTTGTAAAGAGTCTTCTCCAGTTTTCTTGTACACTCCCTTCAGGCAGTATAGGCTCCCTTCAGATAGCTCATTGGTAATGCTCTTTATATGTCAGCAGCAGTCCTGAGAAGAAATGGAGAAGTAAAAAACCAGATTGATATACAGTACGGTAGTGTATCAAGGCTGGCTGTCTTGGGAAGCAAAATGAAGTGTGATCCTAAACTTTTAAAAAATGTTTACTAAAGTCAGAGTAATGATGTTATCTATCCTGAATGTTAACTCAAAGTAAGATTTCTAATTGTCTTGAAAAGGACTGCATTCTTTGATATTTATTTCTTTTTTCAGGGACAAAACCCTACAATACAAAACATTAAACATTGTGTTTAAATATTAAACATCATAGTGCACCATAATTTTTTAATGTGCCAATTAACAAAGAAATAACTCTATTTGTTTCTGTGCAAATGTAAGATGAGTACAAAGGGTTCAGCAGACAGAATAGCAGTTGCAGTGAAAGGACAGAATTATAAAGCAAAACTGCAGCTCCCAGAAGGGACATTATTAAACCCAAATAATGTGTTGAGGAGACACAGAGCTTAGGATTTTAAAAAAATCTTAATTTTGAGAAATGCTTGGAAGACATAACCTTTAGATTTTTAAAGGTTCTTTGGAAGAAATTAGGGTCCCAGCTTGTATGTGTTACAACTTACCTCTAAAATTAAGGAAATGAATGTTACAAAAAAGCAAACCAGCAAACTGTGCAGCTGTAGCTATTCACAAATGCAAGCGTATTTTCAGAGGTAAATACTTCAGCAAGATGTTTTTGCAGATTCCTGTTGCTGATACCAGCAGGCATGTTTGTATGACAGTTTTTGTAAGACTATTTTCAATATACAGACCCCCCTCCATCTGGCCAAGTACTAGGAGGTTCTACCCCTAGAAAGCTATGAATGTTAAATGGCAGCATGTTTGAAAGTAGGAATTTCTTAATTTTGACACAATTAGAATGGAAATGCCCCGCCTCCAGCTATCTTTGATGCTGAGTGGAAGAGTTAGATGTTTAATAAGGAGAACATGAAGTTTATGACAAAATATGAGAGTAATCTCTGGGTAAAGGACATCTGTTTGGGCTGTGTGACAATGATGCCAATGACATGGCATCATTCCAGGACTTTGTGTTTTCAGAGCTGGAGTACTGCAGTAGGTGAAGGTTAACACAAAGGTCTTAATGTGCAAGAACAGTTGTCTTTCCCACATAAACCCATAGCTCATAGAATATATTCAGAAAAGGAGGAATTCCTGGTATTAATTTGAGTTTTACATATATATATATATATATATATACATATGTTACTGATGAGTCGGGAAAGATCTGTGCCATCACTGAATTTCAGTTAAAAAAGCAACAGTTACATTCACTGGTTTTTAGCTTACTAGGAGCATAAGACTACATTTTTCCTAGTGGGAAAATACAGTTGTTGTGGTTTAATAACCATTTTTAATTCCAGCATCTTTTGGACTTCTAAAAGTCTACTGGACTAGGCTTTATCTAGTCCTAGCTTTGAACTTTTCTCCCTTTGTCTCAAGCAGAAACACATACTATCCTCCTTTCCCAACATCCTCTCAAATCATCCCTCAAAATAAATAATAAAAAAATGCCTTTCAGGCTGTTAACATTTTAAAGGCAATGAGACATTAAGAACATGAATCAGGTTAGTAGAATGATGCTAGAGTGTTTCCTCTCATGCACATCTTGCATGAAATAGCCCTGAAAACAAACTGTTCTTTTTTCCAATTAGAACACAGCTTTTTCTGGCACTTAATACCTGACTGAATTACATTGATGTTTTATAAGACCCTCAAAAATTCTTATTGTATCTGTTATATATCTGCTGATGTTTCTACTATATTGAAGCTATGGACTTAAGAGCAGAGATTTCTGCTGTTCTTTTCTATTCAAAGCAATCAGTGTCTGCACATCTTCAAATCAATATTTATTATGTATAAGTAGCGCATGCATATATACTGGAAACATACAGTACTTATGATGTGATCTCAGCGGGTTCAGAGGACAGATTTTTCATGTTTTCATGTTGTACTTTGGTTAGCTTTAAACATACAGGAACTGACAGCATAGGCTCCTGCAGTAAAAATTCTGTAAAGTTTGCAAGACCTATGTAGGTTGTATTCTTCCCTTTTCTTTTTGTGTGTGCCTCTGAGAAAAGCAGACAGAGTTTTTAATTTGTTACCTTCTCTCGGGTCCTGCTGTTGAAATACAGGTGGAACTAAGTACATACAAAGTAACATGTTTTGATTGCAGAAGAGTCACTGTGGTTTAAATAGTTTGGGCTGCTAATTTCTTACTAGGCTGATGCTTATGGCTGTGCAGTGGGTTGTCCCTGCCTGAACACCAGGTGCCCACCAGACCTGCTATACCCTTCCTCTCCTCAGCTGAGCAAGGGGAGAGAAAATATGACAAAAGGGTTGTGGGTCAAGATAACGACTGGAAGAGATCACTCACCAAAACTGACCCTACCAAGAGAAATAAATTTAATTTATTGCAAATCAAATCAGAGTACAGTTTCATAACTGTAACATAACATAACTGAAATAAACACAAATGTTAAAACAGCTTCCCCCCACCCCTCCCTTCTCCTCAGGATCAACTTCACTCCCAAATTTTCCTGCTCTCCCCTGCAGTGGCTCAGGTAGACAGGGAATGGGGGTTGTGTCAGTTCATCACACACTGTTTTTGCTGCTCCTTCCTCCTCATGCTCTTCGCCTGCTCCTGTTGGGGGTTCCTCTCACTGGAGACCACTCCAGTGTGGGTCCCTTCCACAGGATGCAGTCCTTTAGGAGCAGACTGCTCCAGCATGGATTCACAGTGTGACTTAGCAGTCACAGCCTCCGTCAGGCATTCACTTGCTCTGCTGTGGGGTCTTCCATGGGCTGTAGGTGGATCTGCTCCATGGCGCTCCATGGGCCGCAGGGGTACAGCTGTCTCATCATGGTTCTCACCATGGCTGCAGGGAAATCTCTGCTTCCAAGCAGAGAGCAGAGCTGTCTGGACCACTTCCTCCTCCTCCTCCACTGACCTCAGTGTCTGAAGGGCTGTTTCTCTCACATACCCTCAGTCTTCTCTTTTGGCACCTTCTTTGTTTTTTTTTTGCAGCACATTTTCCCTCCCACTCCTCAAAAGCATTATCCCAGAGGCACCACTACAATTGCTTATGAGCTTGGCTCTTTGAGCTAGCTGGAACTGGCCCTGTCACACATGGAGGAAGCCTCTGGCATTGCTCACAGAGGACACCCAGACCCCTTGCTACCAAAACCTTACCAAAACCCGGCATAGGCTGGAAGACATTCTAGCAGAAATCAGTGGTAAAGTTCCCGTTACTGTCTGATTATAAACCACAGATGCAACTCCAACACACTATTAGTGCGATCACAGAGACACAGAACTGGAATATGAAAACCATTCAGATAAATGTTATTGTAATTTTCTGTCTGTCTATAAATACGCATGAACTGACTGTCTTTCTCAGATTCTTTCAGTTCAATTTACTTAAATACCTTAGGGTTTCCATTTTATCTAGTTCTAACCTGATTATTCATAAAATTGTCTTTATCATTATTTGTTTCCAATGGCTGCTGGAAGTCAAACAGAGGAATTGACTGTTTTCTATCACAGGTTACTAGACAAAACTTTTAACTGAGAAGTCAATGCTAACTCATTCTGAAAGTTGAAATTAATACGGAGAACATTTATTTTAATCTTTCAATCAAAATCTCAGCCCTTCTTTTAAGCCTTGAAGCAGAAATTAACTTTCATCCCTTTTGTTAATTAATCCACTGGTGGCCACAGCAGAATCCCATGAAACAGCCTGTACATCTCGAAGGTCTATGATGTGCCACTAGAGTGGGAAGATACAGACAAGCACCATGTCCTTCAGCTGAAGAGACAATGAGTCCTTCAGTCTACGACCCTTAATTCACCCACTGAAAAATTATTTCATTGCTATCACTTGATGTATTTCTGAGACAAATATGCTGCTCACTTATTTTACATGGGCTTCCACCATGTGTGGCATTGTTACTTCTACTTTTGGAAAACTTGGGACAGAAATACGAATATAGCATGAATAATTCAAAAATACCAATGTTGATGTTTTTATTGTATTTGAAAGGAAGGAGAATTACAGTCAAATGACACACAACAAGATAAGTATGGTACAATTTTTATATGGTGGAAATGATAACTATCACTGCTACTACTGTTATTATTTTGTTACATCAAAAGAAAGAGAAAAACACATTAGCTGGATGCTTTGACATAACTTCCCAGATTTGGTTAATATTTTTAAATAAAAGGGAAAGGGTAACTTCATTAAACAATACTGGGAATTGAGGCCCTTGTTCAAATAACTTAAAAATACGTTCTTGACCTAACATACATATTCACTGGACTTAGATAAATGGTAGTGTTTGTATGCTTGTGAGTACTGAGCCTTATGAAGGGTTTGAGACAGTCACGGTACTCATATTAAAGTCAATGGAAGGAAATGAGAGAAACTTTTGGCAGAGCTCAGTGCGGGTAAGGGAAAAAAGGGTAACACCTGCCAGGTAATTTTTTTTGTTTGGTTACTACTGTTATCTACGATACTAGCAAGACGGGCAAATCACCAACTGTTAAAATTGGTTATTGTCACTTAAATCAGAATAATTTCTAAACAGCTACCATTTACAGAAATAACACCTGCTTTATGCAAACGAAAATATTTTTGAAATGAGACATTAGCTTTGGCATTCTGAAGGCACTTAAAAGCCCAAGGCACTTTATGTTTAATTTGCTCTCCAAGGTAGAAAACAATTCTATATAGACAGATCCCTTAGCCTGTTATCCTTCATCCCTACCTTGGACTTACCCATCTGAAGGAGAGCTAGAGGAGAAGTAGAAGTACAATCTAGCCAGAAAAGTGGATAGGTCAGTTTCCCCAACAAACAAATAATTCATGGGTACCTTGAGAATTTGCTACAAAAATCAATAGTGTATTCTTTCTTATATACTCTGTCCTGGTTGAAGCAAATAATACTAATTCAGAAAATGGTCTTCAGAAAAACAGTTGTTGAGATTATGGTCAAAGTTAAACAACTTCGAAGAAGTTGTGCCCTTTTAAAATGATCAGTTTGTCTCAGTTTGCTTTTAGTCGGATTGCAAAAAGTCACTTTCCTATAGGAAGCTCCTGGACTGTAAGCAATGAGAGGCACGAGGGTGCCTAAGTGCTGTCTTCCAAGAATTACCTTTCTCTGATTCTGCTTACAGAAGCTTTGGGCTGTAAGACAAAATCCCATTTTTCTGCCTGTAATAACACAGTTCAAATATCTCTTCTGCTCAACAATTCCACACATTCTAGATAAATATGAGCTCTTTAAGAAGTCAAATTACTATTGCAATGCACAATTAGATTAGCTATGTACTGCCAAAGAAAAGGATCCCAAAGGAATTACTTATCAAGAGCTATAATAACTATAAATATAAAGCAGGCAATTTCTAGCACTCTCTTAATAGTGTCATGCAAATATAAACCCATAAATATGAGATGATAGAATAACGCTAACAAAGGAAATCAGCATAAATAATGAACTTTTGAGACACTATGAAGAAGATACAATTCCCAACACCAAGTTTAGTTTAATTCCAAAACCAGGAATTGTGGCTGTCATGAAGCATTACAGTATCTTTGAACTTAGTTGAAAATGAGCATTTGGTTAGTCATGAAGCATTACAGTATCTTTGAACTTAGTTGAAAATGAGCATTTGGTTAGTCCAATATACTCTTCCTCATTGATCTGTAGAAATGCAATATTTGTGAATTAGAGAATTTTTAGGGTTGTAGACAAAATGGAGGAACTGTTGCCCACACTAATTAGGGTGGAGAATCTTTTCATTACTGTAAGAGATGCAGTCATTCATCTTTTATTAAATAAAAAAAAATAGATATATGATTGTTGAGGAAGCACTGCCATTTTGTCATGGCAAGTTAATTCACCTTCAGGTGATAGAACAAAATTCTTCCACATTCAGGGGAGAGAAGAAATGTAATATAAAACATCTTTTTCCTTTCTTAGAGTGAAAGGGCTATCTATGCAGAAGCATAGATACTATCATATTCAGGGGCTCATCATAGAAGTACACATATTTATTCTGCTTATTCTGCTTCTTAATTCAAAGATTAATTAATTCTGGCATCCTCATACACCGATTAGTCTATTCCTCCCATACATGTCACTCTCAGTGGTTATTTATTCTACAACAGTGCAATTTGCCACCAAGATTCTTTTTCGGCTCAGTGTTGGCTCCACATATTACTGTAGTTATTGTCATTTAAAAAAAATTGATTTACATGCATTTTACAGTTTTCTCCAGGCTGTAAATACTTCTTACAAAAAATGTTCCTACTAAAATGAGTGGAATTGCTTACTAAGTAAATAGACTGAACTCAGCACTCAGAAAAGCCTATTGAGGTATATTTAATTGTCTTGCATGTTAACCTTATGATTGCAACTATCTTGTGACTATGAAGTCACTGTTTATATACAGTTAGCAGATGAGAAGGGAACCATTTCTAATCTGAACTTTTGCCCTATTTTTATTATACACACTAGGAGTGGGGGTATAAAGGATCCTAAGTACTGTTTTACACCTTTATAATAATTACTTAACCTCTCTTTTCTTACTTTCACAAAAAATGAGGGCAAACTTGTCCCACCACAGATTTGTACAGACTCACTCATTAAACTTTGCTTCCTTATCCTCTATTTCTGAAATAATTTTCCAACCAATGTATTTCACTGTATCTGAGTTTATGGCTTAGAGTGGGAGATGGTGTGTCATAAGAGCATCTTGGGTTGTCTCCCTCTTTCCTGAAGCAAATAAACATTCAAACGGACAGATAATCCAGAGGAGAATGCACATAAAAGCATAGACCAACACTGCTAACAAAATATATTCTATCCATCAGAAAATGTCACTAACTGCATGTCAGTTCACAGCTACAAATTCTGCTTAGGAAAGTGGCTTAAGCAATGTTTTATATTTTTAAAGAGTTTTGGGATACTTACATCATTAACCTTTTAAAACAATAAAACCAATTAAATAGATTGCTTATCAAGACCTTAATGGTGTCTTTTAACTATGCTTTTTCTGGAACTGGTTTGGAAAAAGCATATTCAAATTGTATTTCCTAAAAACAAAAGGAGCAGATAATGCTGATAATCTGTATTAGGTTGTAGTTGCTGAAATAGATAATTGTTGGTTTTGGGAAGATTGGCTTCGTATGAGGAAGGCAGAATGCTGTCTTTTTAGCTGTGTTAGTGGTCTCTGCTTAACAGTGTTTGAAATCAGTAATACTGACTTAACACATTGCTCATACTTCAGCAAAAAGCACATGGTCAAATAGACACTGAATTAATGCAAAGATTTTTAAAAATATTGTAAATAGATGCTCTTAAAATAATTATCATACCTTCATACTTGTTTCTTGATATTTTTGTGATAAGCTTTATGACAGCACCAGTTCTATAGTTTATCTGTTTCTGCCACTGTGCTGCATAACAGAGAAGCAAGTCTTTCAGCTCTCACGGGATGTCTCCTGGATATCCAATCTCTGTTTGTAGATCCTAATACTAGTGTTCTCTATCTTCTAAAGGAAGTGAATAAATAAAATACTCTTTGTTATGTTAAAGTCTCTTTTTTTCCCCTTGTGGGCAATTTACATTAAAAGTAACAAAGTTTTGTTTGCTTGTTTGATTGTTGTTTATCTTTTATTTTTGAAATTATATGCTTGTCCAAAGGGAGAAGCTTGAACAGAACATTTTATGATCTACCATATTTCTTAGACACTTCTCTGCTTCAGCCGCTCTTATCCTTGACACAACTTCATGCACCCAACACCAGTGTTTGCCTCACAGTGCGAAGATCCACATTCATTCCATTCTTTCTCTATGAGAATAGGATTGTCCTTAGCTGAAACAAAAACTCATTTCCAGAGCTGCATAGGAAGTTTCTACAACAGCTGTCTGCACTGTATTTGTACTGTGGGTAAGTAGGGGAGTTTGAATAAATATCATAATCAGGAACATAATAGCACATTTTGATTGCCTTAATAAATAAGACCAACATGAATCTTTTCTTAGTAGTGACACTAATGACCATTAATGGCCAAGCCTGTTATCTTTACAGTATCAATTCTTAGTTGAAAAGCCAGTCTTGAATACAAGATACACAATTATTGAAACAGAAAAGAAATTAAAATCCTTGGCATTAATCTCATTGGTTTAAGAAAATCCACAAAAGTATAAACCACAAATAACAGAAAATACTCCAAAACTTTTGTTTTTGTTGGTTTTCATGCAAAAGTAATACATTTCACTTATTAGTATTGTTGCTGTTTCTTACATCATTGCTGTTTTCAGTAAGTTGTTCTTATCTCAAGCTGTGATCTTCACCTTTTGTGCCTCTAATTCTCAACTCCATCCTAACTCAGTGGGAAGGGGGAGGAGAAGGGGGAGTGAGAGAATGGTGTTTGGTTTTGGACAGTTTCAGTGGGGGCACTGAATTAGGGAGTAGGATCCCTAAACCACGACATTGCTGCTTAACATGGGGCTCCAACACACAACCCTGCGATTAAGAGTCTCAAGCTCTACTGACTGAGCTAGCAATGGCACGGGGTGGTATTGAATAACCCCTGGGTCCTGGCAAAACTAGGATAGGTATACAGAATCAGCAACCATAATTCAGACTCAAAGGAAAGACTGTGTGTTGCAACTTCTACAGTCTTCTGGCACAACCTGGTTTTTGTCCAAGCCAAGATAACCTATATACATGAATTCCTCTCACTTGCACCTTCAGATCACTATCACTTTTGCAATTCTGCCATTGCATTTACATGTCATTAAAAGAGCTCGATTTCTTTAAAAGGAAAAAAAAAAGTTAGAGTAATTTCCCCCCCCCCCCCCCATAGATATCCATCTCCATTTAAAGCATGGGGATATCAATGATGGAATGCTCTTTATTGTACTTTATTAATCACATACCATACGTTTACTTGTATTTTACTTGACCTTCATAGTATCGTAGAATCAAAGAAAGGCCTCAGTTGGAAGGGACCTTTAAAGATCATCTTGTTCCCATTCCCCGGTTGTGGGCAGGATAAAGAAACTGACCATCCACAAGACTTAATTTTATTCTTGGTGTAAACATTCAGTATTGTCTGCAATGCAAAGGTCCTATGAATTTGTTGAGTGTGTATGAACTTCAAACGTCAAGGTAAGAAGAGTACTCAATGTAACAATGCAGTATTTCTTTTAGGAATGTAACTGTAGTTGGCTATGTTAATTATCTGTGGAATGAGAAGACCTGTCTAAAAATTGTAATATGGTATTCTACTAATTAAGTAATTTCTACTTTACAAATTACTTTCAGATGGTCTATGATGAGCATATTCTGGTCAGCTTGCAAAATGAGAAGTTTTTCTACTACTTTCTGGTTTTCAAATAGCAACAACTATATTATTCAGTGTAACATGTTTTACAATTATTGTTACAGAGCCAATATTCTCTTCACATTATATTCTATAATCTGAAATCTGGGGTTCATTTTTATTTCCTTTTTATCTGGATTCACACTGATATTTGTAAGAATTTTCCCTTGTGAACTTCTAAACATCTCCAAATGCAAAATAACAAACTTACTATACGCAGTCGATGAACGGTAATCTATGAAGCATAAATTTTATGCACTGTTTATTCAAATTTTCTTATAGTTAACTTGGAAATGCCTTGTGCTCCCTGCAGCCTAAAACCTTTGAGGACTTTGACCCATGAACATGGGAAGCAAACTGTGTTAATAATTAAAGTAAAATATCTTAAGCCCTTTCCCCCTATTTTGACAGAGATTACTGTCTCTTGGAAACAATCTTTCTGTCTAATTTAAACACTACTAGTATATGGCAGTATAATGGGAATAAATTTCCTTCAATTAACTTTCAAGTGAGGGTAAGTGGACAGGAGATTTGGGAGCAGCTTAAACTGAGCCCACCTACCAGAATTACTTCTTTGACCTGGGACCAGCTTCACACAAGCGAACCGCAATGAGGCTGCCCTTATGAAATAACATATTCTATTGCTTAGTAGACCGATCATTTGTACAACTGGGGAGGTATTCACATGGCACATGAATTTGCCTAAATTATCAGCATACATGGTGTAAGAAAGAGGCAGCAGAAGAGAAGGTTAACTTCTATAACCTGTTTTAGAATACAAATGCGTTGAAATTTGATGAACAACCTGGGAAATTGGTTTCCATGGACATAGTGCTGATGGGAAATGGATCTGGATTCTGGCTTCTCACACTTAATGTCATGCTTGTTTGGTACAAGTTGTAATTTGGGAGGGGACTAAACCTGCAGCTCTATTGTCTGCCTTCAGCCTGTACTTTCCCACACAGAAAGACATTCAATCACCCATTGTTTGGGATACCTCCAAGTACATTTGGTATTGATTCAATGGTGCTTTTTGGCTTTGAATTAGTAGCTAGCCTTGGCTCAAAAATGCACACTCTAGTATCATATTCAGTTTTGGAAGGAGGAACAGAAGACAATTATTGTAACACAGGAATTATGTGCTATTCACAATCTAAATACAATTAATGCATTCAGCCTTTGAAAACTTCAACAGATACATGTATCAGACCCTTAGGAGTCATCTCCTAACCAGGCTTGGCTGCTTCTTTCTCTCCCTTTACCCCTCAGAAAAAGCAGTGGCAATTTCATTTTTTCATGCCTAATATTACACAAAAGCAATAGAGCCTGCTATAAAGTTTCACCTTGAAATTTATGGTTAGGAATGAAGTAATCAAATACAAATGATCCCTTGGAGAACAAAATGTCTTGACAGTACTTGGTTTACATTGGACAAACTAGAAGTCCGAAAGGGACAGGGAGTTCATTGCCTCTATTTTCATATTCACCTCCACTAAAGAAAGAGAGGAGACATTCAGACAGAGAGGTTTGATGCATTGTTGGCAGACATGTTTGGAGAGGAGTCTTCTGATATTTGGAATAGTTTCTTTTTGTCTGTCTTTATAGGCTGACTGGCAACCAGTCACAAGTGGTGTTCCCCGGGGACCAGTAGTGGGGCCAGCTCCATTTAATACCATCATCAATGATCTGGGTGAGGGGTCAACTAAGTGCCCCCTCAGTTAGTTTGGAGATGACACCAAGTTGGGCAGGAGAGTTGATCTCCTGGAGGGCAGGAAGGCTCTGCAGAAGGTCCTTGACAGACTGGATTGATGGAGCCATGAGGTTCAGTAAAGCAAAGTGCCAGATCCTGTCCTTGGGTCACCACAGCTCCATGCAACAGTGCCACAGGCAGAGAGGCTGGAAAGCTGCACAATGGAAAAGGACCTGAGATTGTTTGACAGCAGCTGAATACGAAACAGCTGTGCCCAGGTGGCCAAGAAGGCCAATGGCATCCTGGCCTGGATCAGCAGCAGTCTGGCCAGCAGCACCAGCAAAAGGATCATATCCCTGTACTCTGGTGAGGCCTCGCCTCAAATTCTGCATTCTGTGCTGGGCTCATCACTCATTACAGGAGGTGAAGGGTGAAGGGTCTGGAGCACAAACCCTATGAGGAGTGGCTGAGGGAGTTGGGGTTGTTTAATATGGACAAAAGACCTGTAGATGTGGCATTTAGGGACACAGTTTAGTGGTGAACACTGGTTGGATTAATGGTTGGACTTGATCATCTAAGGGGTCTTTTCCAACCTAAACAATTCTATGATTCTGGGACCAGTGTAACTGAAACATGATAAACTGTGGAAATACTGACCATAGGAAGATGCTTGATACAGAAGACTGGTGATTCCTAGGACACTTCCTGTTGGTAAAATCTGTAAAAAAAAATAGTAGTAGCTTTCATAGTTGTACATGGAAATAATAGAGACTCTGAAAGTAAAATGGCTTGAGTGCCAATGACAGTGATTGTCAACCTACTGCTGCAACATGCAGCTTTGTTCTTTTTTATTTCTTTGGGTGGCTGTCTGGAGAATTATTCTTTCAGTAATTTGTGAAATCACCTTTTTCCTTCCCAATTTTTAAGTAATGTTCTCTAACAAGCATACTGAGAGCTGTGAACATTTTGTTCTTTTATTGAAATGATTATGCTACATTCCCATTCTATAGGCAGAAACTATTTATTCTTACTGTGGTAGTATAAAAAGCCTTGCAATGGGAACCTCGGCCTTATTTAACACAAAAATGATTGTTAACATGTTATTGAAGTGTTTATCGTAAAAACCATTTTGATAGAAATGCTAGACCACTGGATAGCTGTATCATGACAGCTCTTCTATTTCCTTGCTAAACTGTAAAGGTGAGTTACAGAGTTCAGTTCTGAGTTGTCCTGAGACATATGTAATCACTGTTTTTGCTTCTCCATTATATGGAATACAATGATCTGAACTGTATGCCTGGAGAATAAATAAAATCGATATGAACCACAGAATCTATGGAATGTCACAGAAGTCTCTAGTCTTTTGTAGCACACAGTATGTATGAGGATATTAGGTTTTACTAGGATAGTTTGTATATCATGCAAATTACTTTTCCCTGGATGGCCACAGTGAAAATGTGAGGAAGAACCTCTTCTTTAGAAGAACCTGCAGTGTAAGACATTGTCCATCATTACTAGAATTACAGGGGGTTTTAGGACACAGTAAAAAGACACATAAAATTAATAAAATTTTCACATATGCTTGAATAATGGCTGAAATTAAAAAATAATTCACATTGCCATGTGAATAGAAAAGAATTCACTTCCAAACCATACTCTCTTGCAGACGTATGACATTATTTGTATTTACATTTTCAAAACAACAAAGACACACAAAGCAGAACTTTCAGTTCACAACTTAAGTCTCTTCAAAGTGACAAGAAGTATTGCAAATGTGCTTATGAACAAGTCAAAAACCAGTATTGCTCAACAGGTCTATTTTTCAATAATTTGATTCTGTGAATGAGATATTGAGGAAATTCTCACTTTGGAACACATACATGACTCCCACTGATTTCATAAGGAAGTATGTTACACACGCCAGATGAAGAACACACCTTAGGAAGAGCTCCTGGATGACTGTGAACTAGTTTTTGCTACTTTAGAAAGAAGTACAAAAAATAATCTGGGTCCTGATTCACCTCTAATTTAAGGTTCAGTAAAATGGAAGTAAATTAGTGGCTACAAATGGGATAGAAAAGAGAAGTATAAGGCTTAGGAATTTCTATTAAATATTAAACAGATACAAAGATTGGTTCTCTGTCCATGGTTTTGCACAATAGGATATGAATAATTAATTATTCAATATCTAACTCATACAATAATCATGGAAGCAAACAAGTCACTTAAAAAGCAGTTTCAAAACTATCTAGTGCTAATGTTTTCAGGGAGCTCAGGTGCACTCTGTTTTATTTTCAATGCAGCTGTACTGAGACCATCTCTGGAATTCCAACCTGGGGACCACAAAGCATCCGCACACTTCTAGATACAGTGAAGGACCACTCGGATAGTCGGATATACAATGTAGAGGTATATTTACATGCACAGGTCTATTTAGTGAATGCACAAAGAAGTAATAAGTCAACACATTTTATTTACAGTGTATGAGGGGGTAAGGATGCTCATTAGCATGAGGCACAAGAACACAACTTTGCTGCCTGTTTAGCAAATTCAGCTTTTTTATTCAACTATTTGCTGTCCTAGCTTTTTTTTTTCTCTTAAAAAAAATAAATTATTTAATATGTATGCATCAAAAATGACCCTTTTAAGCATCAACTTCCCAAACTTCAGTTTAGCTCATGTAGCAAGCCAGAGCTTTTAATTTTAACTTGTTTTGCAGACTTCACTGAAGTGAAATGTCATAAAAAGAGACAATTTCACACTCGTGGGTTGAGGTAGATGTTGTTTATTACAAAAGCCCACGAGGTCCGGAATATCCCGAGGCTAAAAAAAAAGAGAAAACAAAAAGCACAAAAAGAAGGTCCCGGTACGGTAATAAGACTCCCCCGGCTACCGGCGGGCTGCCGAAGAGAGGAGATCCTCAAGGCCGGGTGGTGAACTTAAGCTAGCCTTAAGTTCAAAGAAAATTTTAAGCATAAGCCCCTGAAAGGGGTAAGAGGCCCAGCACCCGACCCAGTCTCTACCTCGCTGCTATTCAGCAAGGAGAGACACCAGGCACCCTGCACAGACCCACGTCTGCTGATGTTGGTGGCAGAGGGACCCAGCTCGCTCCTGAGGCTGGTCAAATCTGGGTTTTTATAAGGTTTTTGATGGGCTGGTCCGAATTGGTATCTCCGCCTTCCTGCCTGCTGGTGGTTGGGAGTACTAATTAATGAGGTGGACCTCCCCTGCCAATAGATGGCTCGTATCTAGGGGTAGTTTGCAAAGGCGGGAAGGTTCCTCATTAGTATTCCACTTGCAGGGGGCGGAGAGATGCGATTCTTCTATTTTTAGATTGGGTGGTGCAGTGTGCCTTTAGTATTGGGATGGGTGATGGGCTTAAAGATATTAAACACAACATGAAAACCGAGTTTTTAACATGAATACAATTGCCAAAATAAAGGATTTTTAAAGATACATAGCTTATGAATTTAGGATTACATGGTTTTAACAATTTCAACACCTTAGTACTCTTAAACAGTTTCTTTTTAACTCTACAACTCCTACTTAACAGTTTCTTTTTAACTTTACAACTTCTACTCAACAGTTTCTTTTTTAACTTTATAACTTCTACTCTTCTACCGTAACTCCAAACACTATCCCTTTCAAAACATCTTTAACTAAGTTTTTTTCTCTTAACCTTATAATTTATAACTTTATTAAAGTCTTAATTTTCTAATTTTATTTAACAGGTACCATAGTAATGGCCAACTCGAATATGCAAAAAATCACTCATTTTACTTATAACATGAAATATGTACTTTACTCCCTTTTCTGTGCAGGGCATATTGTTTTTCTACTTGGCAATACATTCCTAGTAGACCTCAACTCTGCATCTCAAATTACACAGCAATTTTTGTATCGTAATACTTCAATTTCAAGTTACAAATATGAGAGTATGTTGTATAAAACCTGTAATCTTTCAGGAGACTTACTTTTCTATAGAACAACAACCAGAAAACCCTAATTCAGATAGAGTTCTGAGACACATTAATGTGCAAACACACAAATGCATTTCAGAAGAAGAAATGTTCCAGTAAATGTAACAGAATTATTTTTTCCTTGAGAACACTGTCATTTAGTGTACTTTGCTTCATGTAATTTGTCTACTTAAATATTTTAATGAAGATTTACCTTTCAGTTTTAGATGATTATAATATAGATTAGGGTTTACTTTTTCTGGTCCCCAGAACAATTTCCAAGTGGAACATATGACTAGGCAGAGCAGATTGATTATGGCAGGAAACACAGTAATGGGATCTGCAAGATATCATGGAAGAATTAACAAATCAAATGAGAGTAAATTACAATAATAGGAAAAAAGTTTGTTAATAAGGAAGCAAGAGCTTTTAGCTCTTACAGTAATATCTTCAACGAGCTGCAAAAAAATACACAAGAGAGAAAAATCCCAGATCTCATAGCACTGAGTTTATTAACAATTAGTCACCACTGATTCTTCAGTGAAGCAAAACTTGATTGGAATAATAAATCTGCACTATCCGCGTTATTTATAGTGGGAAAAAACCCCAAGCTGGTGAATACTAGGGGTGTGACAGCACTAGAAATGCTGGAAACCCTACAGTTTATTTCCTGGTCTACTCTACACTCATTGCATGACCTCCCATTGACTTCTTTAGTCCTGGACTCCAGCTCTTTGACATCTTTCTTTATTTCTCTACAAAGTGGACTCTAGCCTAGGAGGCTCCTCTGTGAGCTGTTCAATTGAATATAAAATATGACTGTGGGCACTGTATGTACAAAGGATCCTACGTCTGAGGTAAGGGGCAAGGTTTATGGAGGCTGATTGTTAAACTCAGTCATAGAATCATAGAATGGTTTGAGTTGGAAGGGACCTAAAAGAATATCTAGTTCCAAGCCCCCAGTCATGGGCAGGGACGCCTTCCACTAAACCAGGTGGCTCAGGGCGCCATCCAAACTGGCCTTGAACCCTCAGCGATGGCCATCTGCAGCTTCCCTGGGCAACCTGCTTAGCGCCTCAGCACCCTCACAAGAGTTTTCCCTGATACTCTGATCGAACCTGCTGCCTTCCAGTCTGAACCCACCGCTTCGTTTCCTCCGGACCTTTTGCCACCATGGGAAGGGGACCCCGGAGCGCTCACTGCCGCTGACCCCAATGTCCTCGAGCTCTCCACTGATGAGTTCCAAAGGTGAAATGGACAACTGAGAAGTAGCCGCCCAAGGACCCGCAAGAGCCAGCGACTGGCGCCTGTTGCTTTGAGCCCCTGCGCCGGGCGGCTCTCGGCGCGCCCTGCACTCCGGCCGGGAGTTCCTGTCCCCCCTGTCCCGCCGCTCCCCGGCCCGG
>VZRL01000559.1:530377-555168 GCA_013397895.1 Origma solitaria
GGGGGCAGCGGGCGCGGGACTTCGCCCGACTTGCCGGGGGCTGCAGCCGTCGGCCTCGCCCCCGCAGCCCCGGGTGCTCTCCGAAACTTGTCGGGGCAGTGCTGTGGTCCTCCCGGGAGAGGATGGGGCTGGTGACCTTCGCCGCGGCTGGGGCGTGTTTCGGGGGTCCGTTTTCCTCTCACACCTTGCTGCCCTGTGTTTATGCTGAATAACGCTCTGCTTTACGAACCCACGAGCCCCTCTCTGACAGGCACTGTGGCAGGTGTCCGCGTGTTGTTTTGGGATTTTTTGCACATTTCTTGAGACTTCTAAGATGCATCAAGTTGCATAGTTGAAGGGGGGAATCTTGTGTGAAGCCGCCGAAGAACTATTATTTCTGTGGTCTAAACGACACATAGGGGATAAATTCGGGTAAACAAGACATTCAATAACTCAGTAATATGCAAAGATTATAAAAGTTCAGCATCATAATTGTGTCTCAGTTGTCATAGGTAGTTAATACTGTGTTAGGAATCACAGAGGTATGTATGTCCTGTTCTCTAATGACTTGTTGGTAGGGCTGTGCTGAAACGTAGTATATTTGTTTTGTTTACAATGACTTTTAATCTACCCCCAATCAGTGTGTGCTCTTTTCCCCCTTATGTGCAGTGCAAAAGTAGGACGTTTTTAAGACTGGGATGGTCTTAAGCCAACTCGTTTTCCATTTTGATTTTCTCTGCAAAACTTCGTTTTACTGAGTTCTTACCTTTCATGGGTAGCCTGCATGCCCACTAGCTATCCCAGCTCTAAGAAATGTGTTCAATTATAGAAATAATGCTGGGTTTCTAAAGAAAAATCCCATCCCTGCTAGTTTTATCCTGTGTTTTTGGGTACTTGCTACTTGTAGGGCCTTCCCAGTTTCATAGACCTGTTAAGAATCTCTGGAGAGTGAGCAATCATAAGCCCAAGATGCTCTTTCTCTGACAGACATAGTTCTGTATGTAAAACGATTTGTGAAAGATTATCTGTTATACTGTCTTTTCTTTTTATGCATTGTTGGAAATCAGAGAATTAAGTAATTTTTTTTGAGGACTGGTGAAAGAGAAGAGAAAATTAATCCCTTGGTGGCTTCCTTAATATTTAACTGAGTTGGCAGATACTAAGGGTAAATAAACATGAAGCGTGTAATTCTGGTCACATGCCAATTAAGTTGTTTTACAATGTATCTTTAGGAGCTTTTAAAGTATTTCCCTTATGTTTTCATATAAGCAGTCTAAACTTTGGTAGCCCTCTTAAAAGATACTGCATAATGCAGTTACAAATCCTTAATACATTTTTCACTTAGCACTTTGTATATGGCGAAATTTGGGCTGGAGATGGTGTTGGTCTTGACAAAGTTTCTGCTCAAGTACATCATAGGTAGTCCTACTCAATAGACATTAATTATACGATGATAACATGTCCCATTAGTAAATGGCAAGCAGTAAAACCAAGTTGTTTACCTCTAAAAGCAAATATTGCACTAATCTTTTTGAATAGCTGTTGATGATCAGAAAGGAGTTATCTGGAAAACCAGAATCTGAAGAGGCCCATGGAGAATGGATAACAGATGATATTATTTCTTTCATTTAGATGAAGCAGGGAGCACAGCAGCTAAACACAAAACAAGAGCACAGCCGTTTTCATTTGTGTAATGTTGGTTTTAAAAAGAAATGCAAAAGTGTCTTTGTACCTTCTAAATCATGGGAGGAAAAGATATGTTTTAGAGGAGGCCTGTACATGAGTGGTATTGTGGGGAGAGAGTGTCTGACTGATGTTCCCTTGTATGGTCCTGTCAGCTGGGCGTGGCTGCGGAAGAAGCATCTGAGCACTGGTGTGTTCAGTTCAGAACAGATGTATAAATCTTAAAGGTTAACTTCACTTTGCCAGTTTACCTTATGTGACAGTGTCCTGAAAAGGGTAACCCAGAGGAATTCAAGATTTGCATTCTGTAACATGAAAGGCTGATGATGTGTTTTCCTTTCTGCTTGGTCAGGTCTTTTGTGGGGAATCTTTCTCAGCTGGTAGCCATAGGCTGAGTTGAGGCCAAACAATCAGCAGTCTTTGTTTTGATACTGATGTAAGGTAAAGCTGTGTAGGGAAATGGGTAAATGACTAAGAATGAAGGAGCTGCTGTGTGTTGTGCCACTGCAGCCAAATCTGTGGAAGATGCTAAAAGGCCTGCAGTTGTATCTGAGAAGCCTGGTGATGCCAACCTCACCATGCTGGTATTTCACACCACAGGTATTCCTTCTTGTTAGGTTAAACAGATTGCAGTGCACTGACTACATGGTTGCTACTCAGCATAAGTAAAGGAAAATTTTCTCCAGAAGAACAATTGCTCCAGACCGTGCAAGGGAACCTATTACTGGAAGTGCTTCGTCATTCGTTTGGGTCTGGATCCAGCCACAACATTAATCAAGGCTGTTTATCCGCACGGAGCAAATTATAGCCTTGGAGTATGCTGCGCAAAGTACACGTCTGTTTTTTGTTTCCTAAGACTCTTGTACTGTGTACCTTCATTGATTGTTAAAGAGGAAAGTTCTCTGTATAATCTATTAATAATAAAGTCTCCACTAGACTATTCTTTCATAAAGAACAATGTTTTTGTATCTTGTCATCTAACTGTAAAACTCCCTTAGTAATTTTCAGTACCAATCTTTAAAACTGTTATGTATAATTTGTGTAAAACCAAGAAGGCAAAATTTTAGAAGGCAGTATATGGTAGGATATAGAAAATGCCAGACTGACATTTTTTTGCATTTATGGTTCAGTTCTGCAGGTTTTCCTCCATTTTTTTGTAAGTTTAGTAATAGTGCAAGAATAGGTGAGACTAGATGAGATCAAAGGTCCTTCTAAACCATTCTGTCTTGTCCAGTAGGTGATTATAAACAGTAGAATGCACAGGCTGATCAGGTGCTGAAAGCTTAGATCAAAATGTATAGCTGAACTAACATGTCGGTTGCAGCTAGAACCACCTTCCATACATTTGGCTACATCATGTGCTTGTTTTTTTATGCTTTGGCTTCAACAAAATCCCTGAGACAGTGTGTTTTACCATTTTATCATGTGCTTTGTGTGAGGGGGACAATATCCCTCTTTGTTGCTTTAAATCGCCTGACAATTTCAATATGTGTTCCATGATTCTTCTACCTGAGTGAGTATTTTAATTTCACTTTCTCTCTGGTCTTTAGTTAAGTATTACCATATCCTTCTTGTCTTCTTTCAGACATTTCCAAGCTCAGGTTTTCTATTGCCCCTTCATACATGAGCATAAATCTATTGCTTTGCTCATTCTTGTGCCCTTTCTCTGAAGATTTTTTTTAACCCTTTGAAAGCTGTGGGGCCCAGAACCACCTGTCAGGTTTAAGTCATGACAGCATAAAAGACTGGCAGTGGTATAATGACCTCTCATTTTTTCCCATATTCTTAAAGGTTCTTGTTATCCTGCTTACTCTTTTTTACTGTCATAAGGCATTTTTCTGATGCTTTCAGAGTATCATGGAAAATGACTGCATGATGTTTTTTCTGCTTAGTAATACCCCTTTTACAGATCATCTGACAGTGTACAGCACCTCAATACAGTTAAAAATGAAGGTGGATTGTTTTCTCACATTTTTCCTAGTCAGCACTTCTTGGCCCTCATTTTCATTTACTGTCTTACTTTCTAGTCCCTCAGTGTCATGTCCTGCAGTTCTTGTAGCCAGTTACAGATTTGACTCTCCTAAATAATCTGGTATTGTCTGCCTGTCCTGATGGAAGTAATATTATTTATTATTTATGGATATGAGAAACAGCACATATGCCAGTATATATCCTTGTGGAGAATCCTTCATGGTTATTTTTTCTTCATTTAAAAACTGACTATTTGTTTCTGTCCTTTCTTGCTTAACTTTTAGTTCTGTAATATGTTACAAAGGGGTTTCACCCTGTTTTTCTTTGGTGATTTTGTAGTTATTGGCCTCTAGGAAACTTCTCAGTAATATTTTGGAAGACACAAATACAATGCATTGGCTTGCTTTTCCTTCTCTGCATGCTTATTGAGTAATTAAAGAACTTTAACTGACTTTAAACAATTTTGTACGAAAATATCATACTTCACAAATGCTGGCTTTCCCCCAGAATATTATGTTATTATTCTCTCTGGATTGAACTCTTTCAGGAACAGGCAGGCCATCCATTTGGAGAAGAGTGACTGATCAGTCAGTACATAGTTTTGTATAATTTATTCAGGAGAACAAATCAAAAGTTTAAGGTTTCAGTGGTGTAACTTCAGAATGATTATCAGAGTGATTATAAAGAAGTTAAAGTCAATTAAATAGAGAACTAAACATTCAGAAAGTATTTCTTCAGTAATTCTCTGATGTGGAATACTGTGTACTGAAGAAGGTACTAAAGTTCAGTGTTTTTCAAGTAATCTCATGTGCTTCAGACTGTTAGAGCAAAGTGGAATGACTGTGAGAAGTTAAATCGAGGGAATCTGTCAAGAGAGAAGCTGTCAGAATTTTAAAAAAAAAAATTCTGGAATTCCCTCTGAGAGGTGCTGAGACAAGGGCTGCCAGAGAGTGCTTTTTCCCTGGCTTTAGGTCTGTGCCTAATGGAGAACCTAAAGCTTTCTATGCTGGCTTCAGGGAAGTCAGAGAACAGAATGAGCCTCAGAAAAGGCTTAATGTGCTGATGATGCTGAGATAACCACATACTGCAGCAAACTGCTTCAAACTAGTAATTGAAAGATGGTCCTCCTCCTGCAGAGAACAGCAGATCAGATGGTGAAATAATCTTTCTAAATGCTATGTCACCTTCAGCTGTTAACAGCATTTGGGAAAAAACCAATCCCAACCCTCCAAAAATTGAGGTCCTTTTAATCCCTTGCTGATACAAGAGAAGAGACTATAGTGCTAGACCCGTGTTACACCTGGCAGGTTAACACGCTGGACAAATGGGGAATTACGACCACAGACAGGTGTGCCCAAAGAAACATTGGACTGTGTGACTGGACATTTTCCAAATAGAGAGCCAGACCCTTGACCAGGGAGATGCCCTTGAGAATAGTACAAAAGGCTTTTAAGGCAGTGCTTTGATAGATATGAAAAATGAATGTTGTGCTTGTTCCTGAGACAAAGAAGTTCAAAGAGCAGTTAGTGATGATGGCATGACTTGAGTAGATTTATGTGACTGCAGTTTTAAAACAAGCTGAGTCACTGACATGTTTATTCATATTGCCTTTTTTTTCCGATTTGGAGTTTTCTTGTCAATGATAGTGGTTACTTTGAAAATAATATTTGATTTAGCTGGAATAAAGTTTTGGCTTTACGGGAAGTGAGACACATTACAGAAGTGAAGCAGAAGTTATTTTCCCAGAAACTGCTCAACTTCTCCAAGCCGAGGAATAAAAAAGCTTTCAAGCATTAAGACAAGGAATCAAGTCTTACCCTCTCACGTATCTTCTTTGCGTTCATCCAGCAGCACACGAGGGACTTGACTCCACTTAGCACGGCACTTACACTATGTAAGAATTAAAGAGTATGAGTAATGATATTGACTCCAGCTGGAAAACTCAGGTGTACAAGTTGTATATGCACCTAAAAATGTTGCAGAATTGGAGTATTACAGCTGATTAACCTTTTATTTCTTAAATATGTCAGAAGAAACCATGCAGCAGCAGATACAGAGTCAGTGTTTCTAGTAATATGGAAAAAAAGTATAAAAATTGCACCAGCATAATTCTGAGATAAGTTTTTAAAGAACGCATCATTATGAGGAGTTACAGTAATACTAAAGGGCCGTTCTTTGTCATCATGATACAGTGTCAGGTAGAATACTTCCTTCTCTTATGGGTACCACATAACCAAAAATATTTCTTACCTGGAAAAACAATTTAAGGAATCATAAGAAAATTATTTAAAGAATTGACTTCCAAGGAAAAAAAGTGAACTAAACATAAAACTTGGTTAAATTACTGCTGCACTGAGACACGAGAGCAGTCTGGATCTATGACATTGCTAGAAACAATGCAAGAAAGAAAGGAATCCTGTACATAGGTAGAAATATGTAATTTCAAAATTGTCAGCAGAGGCTTCATAAAGAGAATATTTCCAGGAAATGAGGTCTATTAACAAGGAAAGCAGTTTTCCAGAGAAGGGAGAGAAAGCCTCTGCATATAAGCAAATCAAAATAAAACCTGAATTGGGTGACCATATGTAAAACTACTTTAAAAAGCAACCTGTAGTTGTAAGGAAAATATATATAAATAAAATTTAATAGCCCTTTACAGTTCCACTAAAGTCATACATGACTACAAACATGTGGCAGAAATTGAGAATTAAAAATGCTTTTTCCCTGTGGATTTTCATGGTTTGGGATAATAGAAATAGCATTTTTAAACAATAACCTACATTCGTTGCTTTTCGTCAGTCTGGTGCAGTGACAAGTGAAGTGCATCATATTGATTATGGTTAGGCAAAATTCTATCCTGGCTAACTTTTGGGATGTTGAATCATTGCTTATGTAGCTGACATACTTAGTACTTTGTTCTACACAGAAATAAATTCCAAAGGCATTTCAATGCAGTATCGTAGGGTATTTACTAGGGTATGACACAGCTGTTATTTAAGTGTGGCCAGGATTCTGTTGTGCTACATTACATGCAAGTAATTTTAAAAATCTGTTCAATTCCTATCTTAAGATTCTGGGACATACTGGAGGAAGCAGATAAATCCAAAGTAGTAGTAAGGTGGTAATAGGTAGGTGTTATGTCTCCTAACATATTTGTTACCATTTTTAACATAGGGCAGTTTTGAGTAGGAGTTCGAAAAAACCAGAAGTTTGGTGAGGTTTGGAAGCATGTCTTGACGCATAGGGACATCAGAGAAAATGAAATTATCTTACTGCTCTTTCCATTCCTCTGCTATGGACTGAAGATAAAACTTAATGTTTAATTGTCGAATAGGAAATGATGAAGCAGGGAAGGATTTGAAAAGGTTTCGAGATGTAGTTGAGGCATTTTCTTGAATGTGTTGGAGCGAGGAGGGCAGGAATGAGAGGTCTGTACGAGCTAAGCCAATATGGCAGAATCAGAACCACAGGCTAGGAGGGGAAGGCTTTCCACAGCATGGCTGTGGAAGCTGCCAGGTTGCTTTTGCTGAAGCCAAATAATGTTTATGTGATGAAACCACCAGGTAATGATAGCCAGAGTGTTAGCTCTGAGGATAGGTAGGAAAGGTTGATGATCTAGACAGGCCCGCAGGACTTTGCAGTAAATAATGTGTGTGTGTCTAAACGGAGTCTGATGCCAAGATCACAGGCTGGAGTTATAGGCAGGATACTTTCGTTAGTCCCTTATATAGCTGTGATGTATGTTCCTCTGAGAGAGAGGCCTAATAAAAAGAGAGGGAGTAATACCTCAGCTTTAACCATGCTCACTTGGACTGTATGATTGTATTTACGCTGGGAAGGTATGGAATAGGTGTGAGGTTTTAGTTTGGGAAGAACAGGACTGGAGCAGCATGGAATTCCTGTTTGCTAGCCTGGAGTCCTGAGGGAGATCAAGCTTAGGGTTTAAATGACTTCATAACGTTCTTTTCCTCCAAAAAAAGGAGTCGGTTCCCAGCAACATTTAGACAGGTCCTTAACAATGATATGGTGTCACTTGTTCTAATGAGATACGAATAGATTGTGGCACCGTAAGGACAGAGGACGGACAGTGAAAAGATTAGGAAGATTTCAGAAAAGTATGACGTCTAAAGGACGTCAGATAGTTCTCCTTCCTTGTTTACCTAATCATTTGACAGTAACTGAATATCGTGTAATAGAGCTAATAGACCTAATGTACTGGCCCAGTTCCATCGTGCACAGTCATAACCTGCACATAACAAAGCACATTTCCTTCTAGCCCTGATTTATTAGTCTTAAGCCTCCTTATGAGAAATTCAGTTTAGAGCACAGCAAGATTTTGCAGTGTACCTGAAATGATTCACCCGTTTTGTACTAATTAGGAAATTTTGATCTTGCTCTATTTTGATAGCAAAAATTGTGTTCATGTCTGTAATTGGCACAGTTTTGTTTTGATTTATTCTTGTGTGGAAGTGGTACTGTATACCATCCCTGATGCTAACTTACCAAGTTAGCTGCTGAACCAGCCTTTGCCTGCTGACACCATCATACTGTAGTGACCTTTCCCAAATGGTTAATCTCATTATGCTGTTGTGATACACAGCATAAGAATTATCATTCTCAATAAATAGTTCCTTGCCACTGTAGTGCTGAAAAAATCCTGATCAAAGAGGAGTTGGTAGAGAAGAAGAAAACTCTGCATTGTTTATTCAGCTGCTATCATGCTCTTTTAGATCCTGGAAATATGTGGATACTTAGAATCTGGAGTGCTACAGAGACAGGCATATTCCATTTGGTGAACCTCATATGCTGTTCTGGAGTCAGTGGGATAGGTGGAAAGAGGCAAACTTCCCTTTGATGAGAAGCAGAATTGCTCTGTTTGGAATGTATTTTACTTGTCTGAAGCAGTGAAAAGTGGTAAACTTTTAAACACTTGCAGGGACAGTCCTAAATATAGACTGTTGGCAAATAATCAGTTGACTGATTCAGCAGCCTTCCTTTGACTTAGAAAAGGTTTTAACATTCAGTCAAAGTCATTTGTAGGCCTGGCTGTGTTACAGCTGAGTCAGATGGAGTGCAGTGATGGTTTAACCTGCTGGAAAAGTAAACCACTATTTTTTGACAATGCCTGTATGCAGTCCACATAAGTTTCATGTATGTTTACTTAATTTTCTTACAGATAAATCTTTTTGAGGTTTTATTCTTAGCAGTCACATTATTTAGAAGAACAGGTGGCTTTCTGTTGTATACCTGAGTATTGTGTCTATAAGAGCATGTTTCGGTCTATATAAAATCCTGGAAAGGTTAGTCTGTTGGGTTCCTGCATGTCTGTTACATGTGTTTGAAGTGAATAGCCTTATTAAGTGAAAAGACCAGATACTATTTAAACCCCCCCATTTCACTTCCAGTCTCTTTCTGATTTTGGCTTTGGTTCTGTGCTTCTTTGATTTTTTTTTTTTTTTTTAAATTCAACAAACAAAACAATGGCAATTACCGATTCAGTTGAAATAACTGTAATGCAGAAATCAAATTAATTTTCCCTGTTTTGCAAAGATGGACTTGACTGTCCTTTCTCTTGATTTAGTTGAAATAGTAGGTGTGATAATTTTTTGACTAGCAAAAATACTGTAATTCAAGTTTACCTGAATTACAAACTTTAAAAAAAAATTCAAAATTAATTACTCATTCATTCTGTGAGGGGTTTGTAGACAGAATGGTATCACTAGGGGATAGTCTGGGGTAAAGAGATAATATACTTCTTCTCTACCACCCTAAGGGAAATCTGTGCATTTGTCTCTTTGTGACAGGATGGGACTGTAGAGATTGATAAACTGTGCAGTTGCTGCAACTAGCTTTAAAATTATGCAACTTGGCTACTTTTTTACATGCAATTTGTTTAGTATATGAAAGGGAGAGATATGGGATGATTTTGTACAATTTTTTGCTTTCTGCATATCCTGAAACGCTAACTACATAACTTATATAAAGCAGTTCCATGCTACTGTGTGGTATTCCTTCCCTTCCTTGAAAATTTGATGCACACTAGAACTTCAGCACTGATGGTCCTAGGACAAGAAAAAAAAAAGGCTTCATTGACTGAAGTGGTATAACTGTGAATTAAAGCCTTCATTCCAGGGGTAAGAAAGTGGTGTAGATTGGAGTTCTAGTCTTTGATTTCCACAGACACCAGCTCATATCCTCTTTTAGATCACATAGGAAAATGAATTAAATAATCTAATGTTAACTATTTGCTCACACCTTGAAGATCATTGCACAGTTTTTAACTGTCACCTTTTGCGCAGTGGAAGAGGGATTTCTGAGACTAGGTGAGAAGCACTTTGTTTGATCTGTTTTACGAAGTTTGTGCGGTAGTTGTATCCCAATATCAAGGTGTTGAGCCTTCATTTAAAAAGCCAACCAACAGAAGTAGCCTTCAACTTCACCCGACCCCCATCCCCCGCTGTACGATAGCTGAAGCAGTTATAATATTATATGGTCTGAAAAGATCATCTATTTACATACCCTAAGTAAAACAAAAGTAACAGTTGATGAAGAAATTGAGCTGATCTAAAGAAATATTTTAAGTTAAGTTTAGATGAGTATGAAGACCATGAGCTGTGCTTGACTGAAGATGCTGAGATTTTGTTTCTTGAAAATAGAACAGGTTAAAGTATATGACTTTGTTTTATGGAAATAGTACATGCTGTTTCTGTGTTCTGTCTCTGTACCCATTTAAAATAATTTGAGGGTGTCTCTTCACCAAATTGTCTGTGGTGGAAGAAACCATTGCATGAGAAAACTTGAAGCTTACTAGAGACTCCTCCTCGACCCCCTCAAACTCTTGTAGAACTTACATGAGATTTTATTGTCGAATGCCTTGCAACTGTTCTATTAGGTTGGGAATTAAATTTCTGCTCTGGGTTTTGAAGTGGTGAAACTACAGAATAATGCAGTTCTGGTAGCATTAGTTTGTATTTATACCGTATAAAACAGAAGAGAGGAATCCATCCCAGTACGTGAAAATGGAACGCTAAATATAAAAATGCTCTCTTTTAATGCAGACAGCAATAAGCAGGTAAACTTAGCTTCTTGCATCCTTTTGTCCTCAACTTTGTAGTTTCCAAAGAGGGTAAAGTAACGAGATATTTATTTACATTTTTATTTTATTTTTCCTTTCCCCTCTTTTTGTCTCTCTGCTCTCTCTCCTTTCCAGCCAATACAATACTCAACAGGCAGAACTATGATATTGCCATGTAGCTTTTAAAAGTAGAGGGTTGTACAGTGTGTGTGAAACTAGTATAGACTCTCAGTAAATTTCAACAGTTTCAAAACACTATACTTTAAGTACTTTGTGGTTCTTCATCAGTGCTTGTGATATTGTAGTTTGTCTTTTCCTTCTGTGCCAATGAATGAGGTACAGATTTGTTCTTTTGTACATCTTACGTTTTAGG
This sequence comes from Origma solitaria, assembly GCA_013397895.1. Classification (NCBI taxonomy): domain Eukaryota; kingdom Metazoa; phylum Chordata; class Aves; order Passeriformes; family Acanthizidae; genus Origma; species Origma solitaria. Next base: position 541,459 of record VZRL01000559.1, read on the forward strand.
ATAAATTAGCCTTTTGGGATGTGATTGTTTCTGAACTGCCACTTTCAGTTCTACCATACAACATGCTGTCTTTTGCTAAAACCCAGATCATCCTGCCTTTTGTGCATTTTGCTGCACTGGAAAATAAGCTAAGATGCTAAACAAGATGTGAAATGACATTCAACATCTTTCTAGCTCCGCTTGTTTGCATGTGTCTTCCGTTGTTAACTGAGTGCTTAATTACTTACCTTTTAAACTAGTTATAATTTCAGTCTTCTCATGTTTCAAATTTTCGAACCCCAAATCAGTGCTAGTGTGGCCAAAGCAACCTAGTTAGTTGTGCTCTTAAGCAGTGATTAGAATTTAACTGCTTTTCTTCCAACCAGATACTAATTACTGATACTGAATTAAGAACAGTCTGTAGGATCAAATCTATTCTTTGTTTCCATAAATCAGAAGTGGTCACACATCTTTATTTCATATCATTGTTTGAGCCACAGTACAACATCAGAAGCTACAGCTGGAGAATCTAGTATGTTCTGTCCAAGAGCATGAAAGCCCAGAGGAGGACTGAATTCCAGGCATTGTAAGGTGCAAGCATCTCTCTCAGATGCATGAAAATCTCTGTTACAGATTTATTGCATTGTGAGAATATGGGATTCACTTTAAAGTACAGATTTGGATTTTAATGTTTCCAGATATTAGATTCTTTAGGAAGGGACTGTAGATGCTAGCAAAAGAAAAGAAGGTGAGGCAGAGGAAAATGGGAGGGAGCTGCAAACACTGAGTGGAGTAGTCCTACCCTACCTAGTTTTCATGTAGCCACACTATTAAATTACCAGTTTTGTCTAGTTCACTTGTTTATACACTCACTTTCTCTGTCACTTGCACACATAGAAAGAAACACAAACCCTAGGGAGTCTGCTTCTAGAAATTCTTGAGAAAGGCAAGAAACTTCCTGAGGTGATGGGAGTAGAGACATACTGAATAAGACTGGTCCAGTTGGAATCTTTCATAGATATTAGAAACACTGATCTCTTAGTTAAATTTGCACCTCTAAAGAAAGAGGGAACTAGGCTTTCATTATGCACATGTTGCATGCTGTAACTTTTGCCTTTCTGACAAGCACTGAAAAAGAAATCAAGTACTCCTAATGCTCTGTTTTCACTTTGATTTGAAGGAAAAATCAATTTGAGGGCCTTGAGAGCAGGACTTCCAAAGAATATCTGAGGTCACTTGGGCTGCCCAGCTTGAGGGAAGAGAAGGCTGATGCGAGACCTCGAGGGGATGGTAGTGAGGGAGCTGCTGATCTCTCCTTGTGAGTGGTGATAGATCCTAAGGAAATGGAATGAAGCTGTGTCAGGGGAAGTTCAGACTGGGCATCAGAAAAGGTTCTTTGCTGAGAGACAGGGTGGTCAGTCACTGGAACAGGCTTCTCAGGGGAGCGTTCACAGCGTCAGAGCCTCTCAGAATTCAGGGAGAGTCTGGATAATACTCTTAAGCATCTGGTTTAGAGTTGGATAGTCCTGCAAGAATGAGGGAGTAGGGGTTGATGGTCCCATGAATACCATCCAACTTGAGATATTCAAGGATTCTATGATTCTGTGAAATATGAAGACCTTTTAATTCTTCCTTTGAAACAAAAAGAAGTATGGTAAATATCTTTTTGCAAGCTTTTCTACAAAATCTAAAATAGATCTGTTTTCTTTGTCATAGTTTGACATACTCTTGCATGTATTTTCAAGCCTGGATATTAATAAGTATGTAATTAACAGAGCACCACAGATTCTTGAGAAAGCATTTCAAGTGAGCTGACTTGTCATTTTTAATGGGAAGGACAGGATAAGCTCCAGCCCTCTGAGATCCCAGCAGAATAAACAGCTGCAATAGACAAAACAGGTGACTGGATGTCATTGAGACTATACAGTTACAGCTGAAAGACCATTTATATTCACATTGAAGAGATTTAGCCCTCACGATAGACTATTCCTCTGTGACAGTCGAGAGAAGCTAAGTGGCATACTCCCTAATTCAGATATACCTTCTTTCTTTTTTCAGAAGAGTAACCCTCCACAGCATTTGTTTTGAGGACTCCATTACACATTCCTGAATGTTTAGAAAGTAATTAATTTTTTGATAGTTTGGTGTGAATTAGTTTGGTATATGATAGACAGAAGAGCATGTTGTCTGCACTGGGAGTTAGAAACCACTTCTGTAAGAAGAAAAATAAACAGAAGTCTGTAGGAATAGATAGCAGACAGAGTAAGGGAATTTTCTTGCACATCTGCATCTTTACAGAAGTACTTGGGTACCTGCAAGCCCCATTCTATCCCTGTGCATTAACACTGAGTATGGTGTGACACACTTACGTTATGAATAGATTTTTCGAAATTTCAGAACCTTATTTGACATGATTGCTAAGTAAAACAGGGTCCAGACCAGGGACTGAGTGTCATACATACATACAAAAAAAGCCCCAACAAAAAAAAACCCAGCCAACCAAAGAAACCTCCATCCAAAAGGAAAAACTCCAGAAAAAATATCCCTATATACCTTTTTCCTCCACATAAATCCCCATAGCAACTAACAGATCAAAACCCCCAAAAAGACAAAAGTGAAAGTAATGTTTGTTGAATGCAGAAGTATCCTATTTAGTTTCTGTTTCTGTCAAAAGTCTAACTAAACTTGCAAACTTAACTTGAATGATGAAAACTAATTTTCTCTGCATTTACATTCATTCAGTCTGCAATTTTTGGTTACTATTGTTAGAGAGTGTCCCAACTTCACGTAATTGGAAATGTTTCTGAGGGCATTTAATTAACATGAATCGACATGCATACAGTTAAAAATAGCTCAAACCCACTGAGCTTTAGTAACTAGATGTTTTTCTTGGTTAGCTAGTACAAACACCTGCATAAATTAGATAGTTGTAGTGGGAGGCCAGAGAGCAGTGTAAATCAAGGGAATCGAATGTCAGTTGAAAATAGGGTGTTTCCTGTCATGGAGGGATGGGTTTTCCCCTCCTTCCAATCTTTGGTGCTCATAGCTTCCCCTGCTGAATGATCTCTGGGAAGAAACATTTTTTCTATTATTTCTGAAGAAGGCCGTGCTGAGCCATAGTGTTATTTTGGCTTTTGGCTGGGTGGTCTATCGTCTGGCACCTAGTACTTTCCGTCCTTTTCCTTTCCATCCTTTTCCTTTCCATCCTTTTCCTTTCCGTCCTTTTCCTTTCCGTCTTTTTCCTCTTCGTCCTTTTCCTTTTCGTCCTTTTCCTCCTCCTTTTCNNNTTGGGACAGGGAATGAGGCTGAATCCCACATTCCTTGGGGCCAAGGACTGCAGAGCCCAGCACATGGTCCTGGAGGATAAATCCTCCTCCTTTTCCTCTTCCTCCTCCTCCTTTTCCTCCTCCTCCTTTTCCTCCTCCTTTTCCATTTTTGCCTTTCAGGATGTTTGTATTGAGACTCTGCTAGTTTAATTTTTGGCTCCTGTCATTCTCTTAGTATCGGTTAGCCAAGATGAATGAAGGAAGCGCTTAGACAGAGGTGGTACCTGTCTTGTGTCCTACTATTTGCAAAGTATTCCAATGTATCCAAAACTGATGGCAGTTTTTTTCTGAGGTGTTAAATATGTATTAAAAATTCTTGTAATGTAAATATTGTCTGCTGCATTCTCTGAATGTTGCTTTTTATGCCAAAGCATTCCTGAAAAGAGAATTCCCTCATGAGGAGCAGTTCAGTGTAGATTTCATTTAACTGGAGTTATGAACTTTCCTCATGTTGTGCTTTTTTAAATAGTATTTTAAGTTGCGTTTCATCTTACTGTTAAGTATAGCTATTACTTTGCATCACACTGGCTTCACAGACTAATTGTCAGCAGAGTAAGAACTGCAGATTTTCTTGCTAATGTTATGTTAAGCATATTACACAGCCCAAATGCTTCAGAGTATAGCCTTCATAACAAAACAGGTAATTTAAGTCATGCTTTTGTTAAAACATTTATATATGTTAATATTTGTGTGTCATACAAGCTGGATTTAAACAAAAAAAAGTAACTTTTTATTTTGATGGTAATTGTGATACTAGCTGCCATAATTGTTGAACATCCTGGTTCCCCAGATTAATGGACATCATTACAATGAATTTGTAAGGCTGGCTTTTAAATCACAGAAATACGAAATTCATGTGATTTCAGTGAGTGTACAGGGATCTTCTCAGACAGGCATAGCAGTCTATTTTTATAAGTAGACCTCATTCTTAATATTTGCTTCTCATGTATTGCTGTGTGTAATAAATTACTCAAATAACAAACCCTCTGTGGGTTTGTATAAATTTAAACAGCTTACTAATATCTTGTAATCTTGTAGTGGAGTATCTCAAATCTCTTTTAAGTCAGCATGTTTTTTTATGACATGTTGTGCTTTTTTTATTCAGGAGTGGCAATATGTGTGTTGCTGCTTATACGTATGAACTCCATCTGCAGCTAGGGATTAAGTGTTCAAATATGACTGCATATAATTATATTGCCATTATATCATATCCTTTTTGGCTGATGCTAAGAAAAATTATTGTTCTACTTAGCTGGTAAATGAAAGGAAAGAATTACGCTGTGTTTATTTTTAACAGACTTTCCTAATTCCATTAATGCTGAACAGACACCCTTTCAACAGCCGTACAAGGCCAGGATATGCTTCCCGTATAAGGGAAAGAAAGCTACACGTAGTTATTCCATTTGTTCGTTCAGTGCAAAATACTTACATTACACAAAATACTGTGTAATCGTTCTCTGATCTACTGATATGTATGCAATTGACTAAGCGGAAATAATAAGCTAAGAAAAGTCAGACTGGGAGCAGAGAGTGACCTTACACTGTAAAGATGTGAAATCATCACCAGTTTCTAATGTTACCACTGTTCCTGTTCTGACGAATGTTTATCTGGATGCTTGTCAATATCTCCAAGGGCACTGAATCCCTTTAACACCTTGAGGATCACGAGAAGTTTTAGTTCATGCATTGTAGCATTCTCATAACTGGAAACACAGGCGTTGTCTTATTGGCACAAAATGCACGTTGATGAGTTGGGGTAAGTTATGTTGCTACTCACTGAGGTGAGGTTGAATTACAGTTCTAGATGCCGTACCAATGTCCTCCAAGTTTGCCAGCAGAAAAGTGTGGGCCTGGATGCTGTTGGCAGCCTTGTGCATTGGATATTTTAGCTTGTAGATGTCTGTTTTATGAGCATAGATGTAATTGTGGGGTTGTTTGTTTGTTTGTTTTGGTTTTGTTGTTTTGTTTGGTTTTTGGTTGTTTGGGAGCTTTTTGGTTTGTTTTTTGTTAGTTGGTTGAGGCTTTTTTACTCCCGCTCCCAGAGACTTAGGATGTAGGAAGGGTGTTGTACCTTGGATTTTTCTTACGTTCAGAATCAATGTTTAGCCAAGTTTAGAGCTCTGTGGTTTGGTGGAAGTAAGGTATTAGCCTGTGAGGAAGAAGATTGTTTTTTGCTAGCTTTTGCTCTGCTTACCTTTGGATCGTTTGTTCTTAACTACAGCAGGCACAGAAGTCTGTGGAGGTTGCTTTTCCCAACAGTATGCTCTTCGATTGCAAACCAAGACCTTGACTATTGAAAAAGATCTAGCAAGTCCCTTTGTGCGGGAGGACGCAGACATCAATGTTTTTTATAGATTAAAATACGTAATAGTGTCTTCAATACAAGACTAGGAGATATAGAAAGGTAAAGTTGAAATATTAATGGAATTTATTTTGTTGTAACTGTGTATATATATTTTTAATATTTCTTGTCTTTTGAATTAGCTAGGGCAGCAGATCTGCTGCGGATGATGAATTGCCCATTTTGGTGCTAAGTAAGAGGATTCAGCAAAAATCATTAAGGATGATGTCTTAATCAGTCATTAATGTCTCTTCATATGTGCATTTGTCAATTTATATCTCCTGTCTCCTTCTGCTTAATAAAATTTGAAGTAATACATTGTGAAAACCTTAATTAAAATTATTGAAACTGAGTCAAAATTTTAAAAAACCTTCTAGTTGTATTTGTTGCTCTTATATTCTGTTAAAGCTTACCAGTTTTTATTAATTGAAATAATGTGATATCCTTTAAAAATGTTTTATAGCTTTATAATACAAACAGTACTTTAGTTCACTTTGTAGTTACACTTTAAATAATTTTGTCCTATATTTTCCATGCTTTTAAAGCAGGAGTTGATATACTTACTGTAAAGATAATTTCTAGTACTATATACTTTTTAATTGCATGGTTCAGCCCTCTATAACGTATCTTTTATGAGATGAAATTGAACTAAGGTGATAGATAAGAGTTTGTTCAATCAATAGCCTATTCAGCTTTACTGTAGTTTTCACCTCCATTCAAGCTGGGGATTTTTTGTAGTTAGTGACAATCTGCGTATAATGCTTTATGAGGAAGGTGTGTTTATTGTGTTGTGGTTTTTGACAGATCTTGGCTGTGCTGGAACATCACTTGATGACCAGCAGAATGAACATAATTTATTCTTTTTTTTTTCCCCTCTGTACTGCTTGTTCTAGTGCATTAAATTAAAAACATGGCTCAGTTACACATATACTCTATGTCAGGACAAAGTACTGTGAAATGAGGCCGTGTTTCAGAGGGACAATAATAATCATCATCATAAGTATTGTTTGCAGTATCATCATCTGTATGTCAGTTCAAGGTGTCATTGGCACTATACAAGAGTAATAAGACAGGACTTTTACTCAAAATATGTAACCTCAAGGTTCTTAATCTTTTTGGTAACCTTCCTAATGGGCACTGTGGTGCTATGTGGAACTTTATCTACTACAGTGCTTAACTCTGAAGTGTAAGAAGGAATAGGAAATGCAAGTTTGAGCATATTTCCTCCTATAGATATTTCCCAGCTGGCCTTGGGATGAGATAATAATGATTCAATCTCCTGATTACCTTTTGCTTTAAGGTGATTGTTATTTCTTCCAGTTATTTTGCTATTTTTACGTTGTCAGTTATGCTAGGCGAATACAAGGATTAGATTCACTGTTTTCCCTGATGGATTAAATTTTTGTAGAAAAACTTTGAAGTCCCTGCTAAAACGTATCTTTTGCCCTGAAAAATCCTATATCCTTAGCAATATTTTAAATGTTTTTCTTGAAACCCAAACACTGTTCCAGTTTCTTACCCTTTTCTCATTGAATGTTAAAAGAGGTAGTTTTTCGGTAAGTTAGGACTAGTATTGTATTACTTCAAATAGGAATGTTTGTGGATTTTTTTTTTTTTTAATTTTTTTTTTGTTCAGGAGTGTAATTTACCTGTTTTATCTAATTAGAAGGAAAACTAACATCAGCACAGCAAAAACTAATGTTTTAGAGTGCTATTGTATATTGCCTTTCAGCATACTTTAATTAAAGTGACATTTGTTTGTCCTATAATATCACCATTCCCTAATCGATGTACTGAGCAAGCACCATGGTGACAAGATAAGTTGCTTTGTTTTGTTCCATATGTCTGTGTTCCAAATTTTCCATAGTTTTAATTGGTTCCCTGCAGAATAACATTTACAAGCATATGGTATGGAAAATGCTGACTGCATTTGTTATCATATATTTTAGTACATTGGTGGCACTAGATCACTAAGCCTTTAAATGTGATTATGAGGTTATTTAATGCAGTCAATAGTGTGCTTAAAACACAGCAAAAATCTGCAGTGAGCCAAATGGTATCAAGGAAGTATGCTTAAATGTCTTCTTAATACTTCAGAGATAGATGGGGAAGCCTGATTCAGAAAAGGTTTTGGGTTATATTTATGCTGAAACATGCTGTGTCACCTGAGAGCAACTCCGAAAGCCCTGCGGAGGCTACTTGCCATCACAAGTGGAATGTCTATAAGAAGTGCAGAGGCAAAATACACAAGACATCTTGGGTTACTGACTTCTGAAGAAATGCGCTGGTGTTAGATGACAAAATGGAATCGAGGATCAGCCTCTGAGTCTTACATGTCTCACTTTGAAGACATTTTTGCGTGATTCTCCTCTGGGAAAAGATGGCCAGTCCAAAAGGGAGGGAGCATGAGTGACTGAGAAGACCCCAGTCATCTCAGCGCATGTGAGGGTCTTAGTTCAATAGTATTGATGTAAGTTATGCCTCTTTGATTGTGCTGAAGGGAAGGTGTGCCGTGGTGGAGAACATCTGAATTGAATTTTTTGCTAAGGCAGATTGGCCAAGGTGGTTTCAGACTGCTCCAAGAAGTGCTCAGTGAGTCATTGTATTAATGACTTCTTTGGATTTCGTGAGCAGACTGGATACTCGGACACAGCCCAAATGATCAGAGAATCTCTCCATACATGGGTATTTCTGAAGTATGGATTACATCCTTTGCATAGGTGTTAAAGAGGTGGCATATTCTCTCTGTCCCTAGCCTGAACCCAGATGAACTTACTAAATAAACTAAATTTCTATTGCTGTAGTGTCATCTGTGTACGAAGAAGTATTAGACGTTAAAGCAACATCATTTTATTAGTGACTAGCCCTACACTGAAATCGTAGGCATGTTAAAAGTAATACAGGAATGTAATTATGCATTTTCTTTCTCATTTGCAATATGTCTATGACTCTGATAGTAGTATTATAGTGAAGACAATTCAGAGATCTAAACAGCGTAGACATAACTAATTACTGTATGAGTAAAAAGTGCATTCTCGTAATGAAGCATATGTTTCTATTCTCATAACATTGCAAATAAAAAAAATTGTATTTTTTTTAGAGTAGGTTTTATTCTGAGTGCACTGTCATTTTACTAGCAAGCACAGTATTACAATTTTTATTCTGTGCTCAGCTTTTACATCAAATCAACCAAATATTTATCTTTCAGAAGTACAGCAGGAGTAAAACATATTACAATAATAGAATTCCCTCATGGAAAAAGAAACTGCCAATTATAATAAAGGACTTTTTGTGGAATGGTGTATAGAGCAAGCAGAGCAGAGCAGTACTGGCTGCTACAGAGGAGTGGGCTTCTGATTTTTGGTGTGGAATAGGAAAGAGCAATTGAAATAGTGCTGACTTACAAAACCAAAACAAAACAGAAGCCAAAACAAAAATTGGCATCTTTTCTGCATCATTCTTACCAGAGAATGGGTAAAAAACCAAAGACATTTTAGAATTATATAGTATGATAGAAACCTGCTTAGCAAGAAGAGGACAAGTGGAAGTGACTTTGGCCTGATCATCTCTTCGAGCTATGATTTTCATGCTCACTAATGATATTTGGGTTGTTGGCTCATTTCAGGGTATGGTTTCATGTTCAGCTTGGTGCCCATGATGTGAGGGTTACATTGACTTAAGCAACATGAAACTTAGCTCCAAAAGCTTCTGTAAAATTCAGTGTTCAAGTGCCTCCTTACTCTTGGTAAATCTATTCTCAGTTGCAAAGCTGCTTCCTTCATTTTAAAGAAGCAGCTAAACTTCTTAAACACTCCAAGGTCAGGTGTTAAGCCTGTGATAGGCAGGTAAATTGACTGCATTATTTGAGTTGCATTCCCTTGCCTTCACCAAAACAAATTCACCTGTTTTTCTCCAGTGCACTTTCTCTTTGCTCTGTGTAATTCATTCTGCCTCTGCAGCGTATGACGTAGTGGTTTATTGCTTCCAGTCACCCCCTGACCCACCACAGAGCTGACACAATTAATATGACAGTGGTAATCTGCTCCTCTGGTAAATGTTCTCCTTACTTTTAACTTATTTGTGTCTAATATCTCAAGAGCCGTTTGGTCCTATGTTAAGCCAAACAATTGCTGAAGGAGATGAATACGATCAAGTTGTGTAAACTAGATAGGCATCCCAGTCTCACTTCTGCATCTTATGTGGCAAATGGGGAAGAAGAGGGAAGAGGAGTTACATAGCTTGAGCTGGAAATTCAAAGATATGCTGTGACTGGCTTTAGACACTAAAGATGACCTGGAATAGGAATATAACTTGTTCTTTTGCAATGCTGAATTTCTGTACACTGTATACTCAGCTGTTAGGCGGGAGCACTAATCCTGCATAAGACAGGTCAATTTGAAGAATGAATGAATTAATGCAGCATAAAAGAAAGAGAGAAACTTTGATTTTTATTTTAGTAACTTCTATAATAGAGAATCCTATTGACAGACTGTTCAAGTACTGCTGATTCAAGCTTAAATAATCATTGTCCTAGAAACATTTTACTTTTTCATCCATGGGAGACTATAGTCTGTTTTGTCTTTGCAGGAACAGTAATGTGATATCGTTACTGAACCTAAGGCCACTAAAATAAGTATTTCCTTTATCATTTTGTTTATCTTATATTATAAAAATGTAGGTTTCTTTGATTCTCTAAGACAAAGCATATTTAATGTCTGTTTGACTTAATGCATTTTTTACCTTGATATAACAGCAAAGATGGGATCAAAACATAGGATGTCAAAGTCAGACTTCTATGGATGCAGGCATATATATGTACACCATGTATGAATCAGTTTGAAAATCACGTACTATTGGGTATTCCCTTCATGATCTAGTAGAAATGGTGTCTCAAATGTTGATCCTGAAGACAAACATTTGGAGAAGCAGGAGACTGCGTGCATGTAAATCTTATAAAACATGGTGAAATATCGATGCCAAACCAATTGATGGAATAAATCTAATTTTAAAAGAAGCCAACAAGATTTTGATTGATGTTCTCAATTCTGTAGTGGTTCTTTTTTATATTTGAATGGAACTCATGCCTTATTTGATTACTTGAGCTATTCTTTTTCAAGTGAAAACTTGATATAGAAATTGTTGTTCATTTCTGGTTTTTTGCAATGTGAATAAATTTATGTAATAAGCTAGAGAGAAGGTATTTGAAAAACAGGCAGAGCGGACTTGCCTACAGTTGCAGGCTGTAAAATTAATTAACAGTGAAAAGAGAGTAAATGTTTACCATTCCTAAGAATTCTTTCTTGAACGGTGTTAAGTTTGTCTGCATGCAGAATTCGAAATCAGAGCCTGTTGGTAATGCAGAAATATTGAATGGAATTCTCATCAGTAATAGTTCACCGTGCCAGTTCTCGATTAGAAATGACTGGAAAAGAGAGTTCTTGTCCTGTTGAAATTCCAGGAACAATCTGAAGATAAGATTTTCTTGCCTGACTATGTCAGATAGTTAGCTTGCCTCATTTCCTTTATTAATTTTGAAGGAATATCATAATTTCGTGGCATATTGTGAATTTGGGAAGCAACATTTTAAAATAAAACTCCTTTTATCAAGAGCTTGACTCTTAAATATAGCTTTTAAAGTATTAATTTCAGAAGATCAGTGTCATGGTTTGACACTGTCCAAACGCCAGGCACCCACGACAGCTCACTTGCTCTCCCCTACCACAGCTGGGCAGAGGAGAGAAAAAAAAAGTTTAACGAAGGGGGCATGAATTGAGGTAAGGACCAGGAGAAAACACTCCAAGGACAAAATAGGCTCAACTTAGAATTACAAAGTGAATTTATTACTAACAAAATCAGAGGAGGATAATGAGAAGTAAAATAAGCCCTTAAAGACACCATTCTTCCCCCCGTGCCTCCCTCCTTCCCACCGACAGTGCACGGAACAGGGCGTGGGGGGTTTGGTCAGTTCATCACCAGGATCTTCTTCCACTGCTCAGGGAGAGACATCCTTCCCGTGCTGTGCCGTGGGGTCCCTCCCACAGGAGACAGTTCTCCGTAAACTTCTCCAGATTGGTTCCACTCTCACAAGCTGCAGTCGTCCCAAAACTGCTGCAATGTGAGCTCCTCCCATGGGCAGACAGTCCTCCCAGAACTGCTGTGGTGTGGGGTTCTGCATTCATGGGGTTCAGTCCTCCAAGGACAGGCTGCTCCAGCCTGGAAGCAGAGCCCTCTCTCCACTGGGACTCCCACTGGATCACAGCCCCTCCAGGCATCTACCCACTCCAGCATGGGCACCTCCCCAAGGGCTGTGGGTGGATCTCTGTATCTTCTGTGGACCCCATGGGCTGCAGGGGCACAGCTGCCTCACCATGGTCTGCACCACAGCTGGCAGAGGAATCTCAGCTCTGGCACCTTCTCCACTGACCTTGGTGTCTCCATGTTGTTTTTCTCAGGTGTTCTCACCTCCTCCTCTTGTCTGGCTAGAAAAAAATAGCTGATTTTCTTCTTAAATATGTTCTCACAGAGGTGTCACTACCTTGGCCAGTGAAATGTCCATCTTCAGAGCCATCGGGAATTGGCTCTGCTGGACATGGTGGAAGCTTCTAGCAGCTTCTCACAGATGCCATCTCTGTGGCCCCAGCACTACCAAAAACGAGGCCAAGCAAAATCAACACATTTGACATAATCTTAAGGCTATGTTCGACCTGCTCTGGAAAGCGCACTCACCATCGGAGTGCAAGTACAACTGGATAAATTATGTGTATCAAGGACCAAGGAAGCTCTATTTGTATGAAAACTAAGTTGTGAAGACCTTCTCCTAGTCTTTATTATAGACTAGTTCTAGTCTTATCTTACTCAAAACAAAGTATCAGGTAATATTTTATGCCTATCTAGCCATTTCTGAGGATGGTATTGAGTTTTTGATCCTTCCACTTTTCTTTGTCATATTTGTAAGGCTGTGTGTCTCCCACGCAGAAGCAGATGGTGTGGAATTGGAAAATCCCCCCTTTTTTTTGTATTTTGTTCTTCTAGTGGTATTGACATTTGCTGTAAAAGGTTTTTTTCAGATTAATAAGTAAAGCAAGTCTGTACAATGGATATTCAATAGGTAGTGATTAAAATATGTCACACTTGACTTTTGTGTGACTACACTGTGTTCCTTGGGGAAGGACTCTTATGTAACCACGTATTTGACATCTGTATTTTAGATCGCTATGTGTCATATACTGTTTATGACAAATGACATACTACAAGGGCAGAGAAATACAAGAATTTTTTTTTGTCTGCCTTCAAAACTGGGAGTAAACAAGGATTATCTCTTCTATCTCTTTTTAGAATAAGAGACCATCTATTTTTTCATGTCATTATAAAGCTTTCTTGTGAAAAGTCTTATGAAGTATTTAAAGGACTTGAACTTTGCATGAAATATGAAATAAACTTTGCTTTGGCTCTAAGTAATTTCTTAGACAACAGAGATGTATAACAATGTTAAAAGCTCTCAGGCCGATGGAAGCATAATACTGCCTGATTCTATAAGGCAAATGCAAGTTGCACTCCAAAATGACTACTCAATAAATTGTACTTCTGGTTTGGAGATAGAATTCCAGACCTACTAAATAGCTGCAAAAATCCTCCCTCGTGTGATCTGATGACTTTAAATGTTGAAAGACAGATTTTTTACTATCTTGGCCTTTTTTCTAAATAGTTAGGATTTTCCCCTGTTCATCTCCAGGAAAGCTATCTGTGCATCTTGTACTCCTTTGTCAGTGCTTCAGCGACAAGGCTGGAAAAGCTTTCGGTGTTGTGTCTGGCACTGTATATTGATGTGTGATTCTGCAGCTTCTTCCTTTTTAATATGCTTCTGTTGAAGCATATATGTTCAACAATTTGAACATCGTTTCTTCTTCGAAGAGTTGCTGGGCTTGACTGTGCTGTCCCATTCCATGCAGTAAAATGCAGTGATTTCAGTGCAGTTTCAGGACAGAACTTGTGAATTTTGAGGCAAATAGTGGCTCAGAAAGCAAGGCTGTGTGTTGCTGCTGGGTGTGCATTTGTGCATTTGGG
>VZRL01000559.1:555225-589672 GCA_013397895.1 Origma solitaria
GTGTGGGGGGGGTGAATGTGTGTGAAGGAAAGGGAAAAATAGACATTTTTCGCCTTGAGACTGAGCATTTTGCAGACATTCCTTTTTATACTAGGATGAGTCTTCAGTATTTATTAGCTTGCAAGATCACTTCAGATTCTCTGTTAATAGAAGAAAAAAGTAGAGACAATGTAATTTTTGACTAGAATATTGTAGTTTGATCAGTCACTGTAGTTACATATACTAGTCAAAATTTTTACAAATCTGATTGCCCGTATTGTAGTATGTTTGAATTTATCAGCTGTGATGCAGATAGGAATGAATTAATGGTATTTTTATTGCAATTGCATAAAGATAGTGTGGTTATACTAGTGCTTTTATGTGTTAATAGACAACAAAACTGAGCAGATATGAGATTTTCTTCATAGTAAATATCTGAGAATCAGATTTCTTACTAGATTGCAGAAGTAGCCTAATGTTTGTAAATCCCTTTCCTGAGCACAATAAGTGCATGTTAATCTGTGCAGGTCTGATCTAAATTGAATCACCCTGACTGATGCCATCTGAAAATGACACATAATTTTTTTAATTCATTTTATCCCAGGCATCCAGTGTTGGTGCATTTAGCAATTTACCTTTAATCTAGCTAAACAAAGACTCATCAGCATGAAGAGAAATCACTGGTTTCTTATGTAGTTTAATTTATGGGTTCTAGCCTCATCATTAACCTCTTAAACTTTTTAATTCTTGAAGAGACAAGGGCACCTAGTGGAAGGACAAGGGGGGATGGCCTTAAACCAGAAACGGGCAGGTTTAGATTAGATACTATGAAGAAATTCTTTGCTGTGAGTGTACTAAGAAAAGGAGGAGCTCATGAGCTTTATTTTCATTCTTTATGTTGGCGAATCAATCAGAAATGCATGCTACAGAAAAACATATTCCAAAAATTATATTGAAGATAGACAAATGGAGACAGTTTGTTGCTGGTGAAGACTAAGGGCATAAATGAGTGTATCTGTTCTAGTCACTATATTCTTCAGAAAGCTGTCTGTCTTTCCCGCTATATAGGAATGGAGAATATGTGTCCTGGTTTAATTAACCAAAGGTATTTTTATGGCTGTGTTCCATTAAGGGAAAGAGAACCTCTGGGTAGAACTAATCTGGGTAGAACTAAGACTAGACGCGGAGACAAAAGGTTAGCTTAAAAAAATTGCACACTTATAATTATTAATGGTAATGTGATAAATATATGCTTCTGCTGAAAGATTAAAATTTTGAGACCCAGAATTCCAATTAAAAATAGTAAAAAGTACATCAACCTGTACGTACCAACAACAAAAATGTTTACTTGTATATATTTGTTTCTGAAACATGTCCCATAGCATCAGTCAGATATGTTGCACCAATTAAGAAGCATTGGAAGAAAATAAGCTGTAATGTTTCCATACTGCTAGCTTGACACTAATGATGTACACAAGAGAACTTGGCCTTGTATTTTGTGTGTGCAATTATGAAAAAGGTAGACCCCTCCCTGCAATACTTTGCTTTCATATGGTAGGTTTGTCTTTTCCTCTTGTTTGTAAGGCTCCTAATTTTATTAAATGCAGGTCTGTTTGCAAATGAAAATAACTCAAAACCCTTAGTACTTCACCTGTGTCCAGCTTCTGGAGATTCGAGGTGAAAGCCAGTTACTTTGTCTAGTTGCTGATTTCAGCTGAGTAAATAAAAAGGGGTAAAATTAAAATCACAACTTGCTGCATATTATTTGCTGTGTATTTTGCTTTATGTGTTTCCATGCTCTTTTGGACTGTTTTTCTTATTGTATTTGTGAGGTGTTTTGAGGAGCTTTTTCCACATGTACCTGAAGCTGCTGCTTATCTGTTACTTTGCTGTAAAAGGGACTTCTGTAAGGTTCAGACTTCATTGGGTTGTAAACTACGGTCTCTTGGGAAACGTAGTTTTTGGCTTTCTTGGGAGCTATGAAGCCAAGGAATGTCTGATCCCTTAGTAAGTCTATTCCTTTGACCAGTGGTGAAGAATGCTACAACTGAGAACAAAGCCTGATACTTAACTTGTCTTCTGAAATGTCTTGGTGATTTGACTTATTTCATCATTTCCACTCACTGCAATTTTCTTCTAATGTGTTACAGAACAGGAGCAAACGCCTGGAAAAAGTCCATGTTGTTCTTGGGAATAAACCCTGTGATTTGGATTCACTTATTTCTACCCTGGCCTATGCCTACTTTCTAGACAAGGTAATGGAAAAATTGGACTGAGTGGTCTTAATTCACGTGTTCCAGGTTTTTACAGACATCTTATTGTTAAGTCAGCTACTGTAAAAACATTTTTTCTGGACAATTATTTTGTTATTATCAGAGGTGAGTTTTTAAAAGATAAATAATCTACATTTCTTTCCATACAAAAATAAATGAGTGGTTATTAGGTGGCTTATTGAATAGCAGGAAAAAATCAGTCCTGTACTTCATTCTTTATCCTTTTCCACTTCTGGTTTCCCAGGTATTCTGTAGGAGGCAAATGGAGACAGATGAGCAAAAAAACGAAAGCAAAATGTTTTTGATTTTAATTAAGTCAAGGGGAAAAAGCCCCAAACAGAGAAAAACCTCAAGCAGAAAATCCAGGCTGTTTCTAATTGCTCCCTCTGTTAAAATACCTTCCTGATCAAAAACAGGTTCAATTTTATGCAATTCTGACACATGCACCCCTATGTTACAGGTCAGTCCTCCAGATGTTCTTTGCTTGCCCGTGTTGAACATACCAAGGAGAGACTTTAGCTACTTCACTGAGACAAGATTTATTTTGGAGGAGCTGAATATCCCAGAGTCATTCCATATCTTCCGAGATGAAATCAATTTGCATCAGCTGAATGCTGAAGGGAAATTGTCTTTAACACTTGTAAACAGCAACATGCTGACAAGGTATTACGTTTTGTGTACAATAAAATGGCTTATGTGAGTTTGAGCTGTTTCAAAAATGATGTTTTTACTGTGTTAATACTGATATTGCTATGTTAACACAGACCTAAAAAAGGGAAGCTAAGATATATGACTGACGTTCAATAAACATAACAAGGTGAATAGTCATTTTTGCATCACTTTTAATGGAACTTCTGTTTTTAAGAACTTTGTGTTTTCACACAGCTTAGGTTAGATATTTTCATTTAGTTTAATAGACTGGAAGTTTCCTGTGGCCAGTAGATAAGAGATCAGAGTTTCTTCCTGCTTCTTAGTTAGCTTTCCTTTAAGGCTCTTACATTGATTTGCAGGTGCCCAGACACTTGAGTATGTGCTGTTAAGAAGGCTGATGGATTATTTCAGTCCTCACCAGCTACCGTCTTTCAAAATGCTCAGAGTTGCTCTCTGGAAGACCACAGTCCATACACCCATCCTTAAGAGGGACTATTTACAATTTCCATTGTAATCTTTTATGGAGAGCCTCTTTATAATGGTCTGCCAGTCTTGCCCAGAGTAAAGGATGCTGTTTACTTCTAGCTCTCCTTAGAACTTCATTTAAGACAAGCAGCATCCTATGGCCCCATTGTATTCTGAGAAGTTTATAGATTAAACTAAAAGTAGGGAAAATCTGAAGAGAGAAATATGTGTGAATCTCATAGCTGTTGATGTGTTAACTGCCGTCAACTAAGTGCTTCACTCCTCGAAGTAAAACTTACTGTAAGATTTAGTTTTTGTTTATTACTGTCCCTTCCTGTCTTTCTTCCTTCTAAAGAATTATGAGTATTTTATTATTAAAATTAATTTGGCTTGGTTACTGCTATTGTAAACTGAAACGTAAAGTATCTAAAAGCAAAAATACAATTTTTTTCTAAGTTTTCAGAATATTCAGTAGGGAAAATCCTGAATTTCCTTTAGGTAAAGAGGGCTGTTTTCAGCACATGTAGAAATACTTTATTTCAAATTACTAGTTTTTATAGATTTTGATGGGGGAAATGCCATACTTCATGATGTATCAAGCAGTAAAAGAACTCTGAACACTTAATTTAAAAAATCATGTTTAGGACCTCTGTGACATCCTTTGGCCTCATAAGCAGACTTCAAGTAGCTATAACAATGCTGTTGTAGTCCAGAATTTTGAAAAAAAAAAATTGCGCATTTTTACTGGGTTGTCTAAGCAGCTGTAAAGAGAAATATATATATATATATAACTTTTAAATTTGCTTTATAGTGAGGATAAAAGTTTGGAATCAGCTGTTGTCAAAGTCATCAATCCAGATGAGCAATGTGACAGGAGCCTGGAGTTACAAGTGTGTTCTTCCTCTTTAGTCGTAAAAGAGATTCTTCAAAAGGCACCAGAGTTAATCACTCAGCAACTGGCTTATCTCCTCAGAGGTGAGAGATTACTCTTTATATTAAATACTGAAAGGTTTAATGGAGTGTTTCTGAATTTGCTCATGCAGAAAGAGTGTGATCCATTCTTTGGTTAACAATCCCTTTAAAGACCACGGGAAGCTTCATAAAAGAAGCAGGGAGTAAAGAGTTTGTTAAAGAGTAACATTATATTGAATATTAAAAATGTGCATTTAAAAATAGGCATGAGAGGTCTTTGCTGTATCACTAGACAAGAATATTAAATGAAGCTGTCGACATACCAGCTGGGTAGCTGGAAAAGCTGTGCAGTTCGTTGATTCCAGGGACATTGTGGACAACAATATGGATTGGAATCTAATATTTACAAGTTAAAGCTTCTCCCTCCAAATGGTGGTACTTTTTTTATAGAATGATATTTTAATGGTGTGATGCAAAACTTTTGCGGTTTAAAAACTGTATTGCCAAATCTTAATTGTGCCCTCCTTTTATATTGTATGCCCTGTAGATTACAAAGAAGGGGTGGGCTTCAATAATCAGAAGTATTTTCTTCTCTCTCTTGGAAGTTTAACATTTGTATTATTTTTTTTTTTTGGTTTATTTGCTGCAGCAAAGCTTTCTAGCTGGAAATAAAACAGGTGTTGGAAAGAATGGTCAATTGCTTTTAAGTTACTTACTGAATTTTAATAATGTTCAATGAATTTTATAGGTTTTAATTATGTGAAACTGTTAAATGTCCTTTTAAGAAATTGTGGGCATGTTTAATGAGGATTTTGAAAACTTGTCTACATTTAGACTTCAGAAGCACCAACAGTCTTGGCTTGTCATTGTACCTATCAGTATGATGACTAATAAACATGTTATAAGAAATTACAAAAGTTAATTTAAAAAAAAATTCCATAGAATCAGCATTTAACAGTAACACAACATTTAATCTGCTCTTACGGTGTCTTTCCATGCTAACAGCTTTAGTTAACCTGCCAGGAAATGTTTTTGTAATCTCCAAATTTCTTTTGAGTAGCTCTCCAGGAATCTAAGCAAATGATCAAGCCTAATAATTGGTTTTGGAGGCAGAACAAAAAAAAATGTTTTTTGGGGAATATCAGGATATGTGTTTGTTGGTGGAGAGTCAGGAGGGAGAGGTCTGAATAATGTTTAAGAGCATGTTCAAGTACTGTGTGTGGCTGTGTCAGCATGTTTTGTGCCTCCAATCTCTATCCAAATTAAAATAAAGTGCTTTTATTAGTGTTTGCATTAGAGCTAGCACTTCCAGTTTTGGGGAATATAGTAGCTAATACTTTAAATTTTTTTATCAGTAAGTAACTACATTTTGATTATTATGTTTGGTAGTGTATGTTTGAGGAACTTAGTGGATGAAGAGTCCCTGCATACTTTCTTTTGCATGGCATAAGAAGTGACTGGCAAAGCCTAGGGAACAAAACACACCTACACTTGAGACTTGATGCTTTTCTACTTCTCCCAGCAATGCAACTGGTATGGTTAAAAGGTGAAGCAATGCAGCAAGTCCTCTTGGTCTCTTAAAACACCAAAGTTTTTGGTACTGAAGAACCTTTCATTACAAATTTAGAAAAGTCAATGAACCCATCACTACTTTTGATAAGGCTAATCTTTAAAAATTTGAAAAATCATAGATATTAGTGTATGTAAATGGCAGATCAAACTACAACAGTCTGAAAATAAAAGATTAAATACGGCCTGCCAGGTCCAGCTTTTGCATTTCTCTGTATATATTGTGGTCTTTTATCATGAGGTATAGCTTCTTTAATTCATCTTACCATAGCATAGGAAACAAAGCGGCCATGTATCATGGTGTAGAAGGAACAGAGGCTGTTTCATTCTCACTAGTGATGAATGAGTATGTAGAAGCTCACAGGTTGTCACCTCTCTCTTCACAGGAGCACTTCACAGACACAAAAGCTACCAAAAGGCTCTGTGTTTTTTACATTTTTTAGATTACTTCCAGTGTAAATCTGTATATGGTTAGTATGTCTAAATTTCAGGTGAAGTTCAGAACAGAAGGCCAAAGTAGAGGTCAAAGTGCTAAGAATTAGGGTTCTATTTTCATAAAACCTCTGAGAGATGCTATTATCTGAGTCTCTGAGCTGGGAAGTCCTCTTCCATTTTCTGACTTTCTAGTGAGTATTTTGCTAAGACAATTTTAAGATAATAGAAAAGCTCACATTTTAATAATTACTATGTAGTGACCAAGACAACTTCATTTGTTCAGTTGTTTTTGAAACTTCTTTTTCCCTAAAGTCTGTTAGCAGGTTTTAAATTTTAATAAAAAAGGCAGATGTTTATAACCTCCCACATTTCAACTTTTAGCAAACTTTACCTGCTTGTCTATGTTTATTTTAAAAAAAAAAGTCAAGAGAAAAGACATTTCCTGTGAAACTGACCTTAATTGATTTAGGCATTTTTATATTTAAGGGTTTTTTTTTAAGCTAAATGCCTTTCTGGTATCTTTGTCTGCCTATCAGACATGATACAAGCTAATTCTACCCTTGGGCTTTTAAGTAGAGTTTTCTTGGAGAGTCAGTGTTTTACAGCCATATTTGCCTTAAGTTAAGAGCTTGTGCTGTTCCTGGATTTGTGCCAGAAGCAAACAATTATAGAACCTGCCAGAGTCCTGGGCCTGTATTATTTTATTTCCCCAGAGATGTTTATAAGGGGACTGTTGCCAAACTCAAGATCCATTAAACTGCTGAATCATTACATTCTCTGTTGCAGCCAGCTGGCAAAGATGTTATTCCAAGCACTCACTGTCAGGTATCTTGGGTCAGTGCACTCTCAAAAATGCCTCCTTATGTTTATTTGTATAAGGCCTTGAAGGATGCCACAAGGTGCAAACCGCAACATGTAAATATAGAGAGATTTCCAGCAAGAGCATCAGCAATTTTTTTAATGTCAATCTGCTTTTGCTGGTGATGAGCTGCATAGTTGAGGTCTTTTCATGCCCTGTTGGGGCCGTTGAACGTTCAGTAGAGAAGATTAGTTTGTTAGTCTAGCCAACGAGACAAATGTTAAGAAATGCCCTTTTAAGGACTTTGGGAATTATGCCAGGGTTTTTTTTTGGTGTCTGTCTTGTACGTTGATCAGATGATTCACATGTTCCTGCATTGATGCATCCTTGATATATATGCCAGAAAGAAAGGATCATTTTGACCTCTACCAAACACTGCACTTACTTGGACTGACAGGTTTTTTTATGTATGGAAGCAGTTTTTTTGGAGGCCATGCTTCTCCTCTCTTCTCCCCAATTGCATTTTATTTCAGCTTAATCGAATTTCCTGTTAATTACCATAAAGATTACCTATATGAATATGTTTTCATATGGAGTGCAGTTTTTGGGGGAGGGGGAGGAATGTTGAAGTATACTTTCCATGAGGGACTGTTGGTTTTTGCATTTTCCTTGTCCTTTATTTTTCCAGGTTATGGAACAAAACCTTGACAGAAGAAATGCCTATATTTTCATTGTACTGTTTCTCTCAGGCAGAAACTTATCATTCAGGAGATGCTTGTGCTGTTCCTAATGTTTTCCCAAAACGACTTCTGCCTTCATTAGATCATGTTTAATATTAATGCACAGCAATTGCTTTTGGCAAAACTAATGCTTCACTTCCAAACTGCTTTGAAAAAAAATAATAAAATGCACATTTTTTTAAGAGCCTTAGCCTATTTTCTAGTGACCTCTTCTTCAGAAAAAAAATTTACTACAGTGTGATGCACACAAGAAATAATATTTAATCTTGTATTGCCTATTATATATTTTTGTCTGTGCTGGTAAGCAGACAGAGCAGCCACCATTATGCTTTCAGAAACCCTGGGGGAGTTGCACCAGCACGCTGTTAAACCTGCAGGAGATTTCTGGGACCATGTATTGCTTTTACAGCAGGTAAAAGCGCATGACTAAATGGACTACTGACCTTTGGTCAAGTAAAAGTACTTTAAGTGAACTCTTTTTCTTAACTATCTGGAATCTTAACCCTCACAGAAATGCTGAGGATGCCTGGAAGAGAAGACATGTGCCTTTCTTTCCTGCTGATGAGGACAGTATTGAAGAATGATCACTGTATTAAAGGACAAGTAAATGTTGATCTTAGGGCTTGTTGACACCGTAGTGATTTGAGAACGTTCCTTTTCTGGCTTTCATCATATTAGAAAAGTTACCAATTGCAAGCACTGCAGTAGTGCAAGCGCTACAGTATTGCTGTGACTAGTGACAAATAGTCACTGTCTTTTAAAAACTTTTTAAGGTGTCTGCCTGTGGTGCGTGAAGCTCACATCATGTTGACTTCTAAACTGGTGAGCTTGGCTGGATACACAACTCACACTTCATGTTCTTCTGCATTTTCCTGTATGTTTGTATTAGGATTTTCTCTTCTTGGTCTTAGCCAGATATTCCATTCCCTGAAGCACACACAGCTGTGGTAAAAGTTTCATTCATTGTGTATTTGAGGTTTTGTGCAGATGGACAGACTGCCTAACTCACCCTAGTGCTGCTGGAGGGCTTTATGGGACATGCTGCAGCCTCTCTCCAGTAGGTGTGATGAATTGGAGCACACATTGTAGATCCAGCACTTTCTGGTGGAGTCTCCATTTCCTTTGTGTGTGCATGAGCAATTTCCTTTTCTGTTCCTGGAGGAAGAAAAAAGGGCAGAAAATTGCTGTTGCTAAAATCTTTCATGCAGCCTGGTCCCTGAGCTACCATTTATCCAGATGCAGCTCTGTGCTGACTGAAAGTGTGCAGTGGAGTGTCTAACTCATTTTGGTCACCACTCTTCCCAAGCTATGGGCAAGAATATATCTCAAGAGTATATATGTAGCACAAGCACAGTTATCTGCTTGGGGGTTGAACAACAAATGGATATTTTTAGATGAATTATCTTGGAGGTTGCTGATTTAGAAACTTTCTTCCTGTTAGAGGGACTGAAAACCAGGCCTTGATAATGGGTATAGATATCTGAGGTGCTTTGTATATCAGCTATTAACCTGTAGAAATCTGAAATCTGTTTGTTGTGGAGCCAGATTTGTATACCTGAATTTAGAAATGTCAGTCTGGGTTAGTATACATGATTTTCATGCAGTCTGTATTTACTGAGTATTTTTAATATTGTCAAATAGAGCAAGTGCATTGTCTTAAAGTGATTTTGAGACTGACATAAAGAGCTGCTGTGAATTAAAAGAATATTTACAGTTACAATATCTGTAATAGAAACACAGAATGGAACTTCACGTATTTGAATTTCCAGAAATTACTATCTGATGGGGAACAGCTTTTGGCTTGTTATGCATTATTTATTATTTGATCTACACAGGATTTGTCTAATAAGGGTGTGTTTACTTAACATGGCACAATTTCTTCGTGTTGCAAGTGCTTTATGAATTTTGAAGAAATGCTTTTATTTCATGTGATGACATTGTAGGAGAAAAGAAAAATATAGTAGATGTTTGGATCTTAGCCCATCTAGTGAGATTGAGGGTGGTAGTGTCACAGTTTTTCGTTTAGTCTTTTTGCTCTGTGCTGAAGCCTAAACACTTTGTTTTGCAGTAACTATCTTATATTGTTGTACTCATTTGCTCATTGACCCAGCATGATGCAATGCAATCATACACTTGTTAGAAATTTTTGTGCACAGTAATAATTTCAATACTGAAATATAAGATTTTATTATACTTAATTTACTGTGAGTGATTGGAAACAAATGCTATCCTTGGGTATATTAATAAATGGGATCTCAGTCTTCAGGAAATGAAAGGGTGACTTTATGTGCAGCATGTGATTGCCTGAAAAGGCGTCACTCTCACTTCTGTGTTGTAAGACTGTACCAATCACTATGATGTTATTTATTGGGTTGTGTTTCTCTTAATTTTAAAAATTTTGGTTGTCTGAATTAATGTTCTTTTTGTGTGTCCATTGACAAGGAATTAGCCAGAGTCAGTTACACCACAGTGACCAAAGACTTGAAGATCATTTTGTTCCAGCGCCACTGCTGTGGACAGGGATACCTTTCACTAGTCCCGGTTGCTCACAGCCTGGTCCAACCTGGCCTTGAACACTTCCAGGGACAGGACATCCACAGCTTCTCTGTGCAGCCTGTCCCAGTGTCTCACCATCCTCACAGTAAAATATTTGTTCCTTATGCCCCCTGTAGGAGTTCGCTGACACAAGGAAGGTTGGCAGTGTGGGTTTACTGTTTCGAAGCACAGCAGCGCTTGGTCTGATGCTTACAGAGAGAGGAACGTGGGCTGGTGTGCCATCGGCTGCTGCTGGCTGTGCTGCACAGCTGTGTTGGTGTACAGAGCACTCCGTGGCAGCACTGGGGCCAGCCAGTTAGCTGGAGCAGAGGCACTGAAGAGGTACCCAGTTCAGATTTAGGAGCTTCATGTTAGGAGGATGTTTTGGGTTGATTAATAAACTCTCAGTGGAAACAACTTCCAAGAAGGAAGGGGTTCAGGAAGCAATACAGTAAACCTTGTTTCTGTAGTACCTCTTCGGTATTTACAGAAGACCCTGATTTTTTTATCTTTCAATGTTTCAGGAAGCATTCTCTTCAAGTGCATGTCTTTGGAACCTGACAGAATTACAGAGCAACAGGAGAAAGTACTGTCAATCCTGGAGGAAAAGTTTCCAGATCTTCCCCCACGAGAGGAAATTATCTCTGTTCTCCAGGAGACTCAGTTTAATGCACAAGGTAGTGCAACTTCCTTACATTTTTCAGGCCTCTTCCAAATTTATTTATGTAACTGTATCAGAATATTGTTTTATTGTGTGCGGTGAAAAAGGTGCAGCGGACTGTCTTCATTAACAGTTAAATGTATTATATAAATTTGAAATTAAATTTCTAACATTCTAGATTATGGTATTGTGATTTCTTTTGGGGAACTACTAAGCTCATAAATAACCTTATATTGCTTTTACAGATAAAGTTGTCATTAATTTATTTAATATATTGCTTTTACAAGTCTATGATCACCAAGAATTTATTTTGATTCACGTGGACATAATAAATGTGTCAGCCCATGTGCAGAAATTGTGCTGCAGATTCCTACGTAGTGTGGAAGTAGATTTTGTCATATGATCCTTCCCTGATTTACTAAGGTCTGTGTACAGGTGAAGTGAATTTGACATCAGATTAAGATCAAGGAAGCAGTGGGAAAGTTGCAATTCTTTTCCTTTCTTCTGCTGGGAGTACCAAATAGAAATATTCAGTGATATAAAGTGAAAATGTTTGAACCCAAAATCTAGAAGCATGCTTTTGAAGGGATGCTGTGAAAATCTGAAGAAAATTTTTGCAATAACTCTTTCATTTCTTTACTGACATTTGCTACCAAGTTGTTACCAAAGGGTGAGTGTTAAATTCTTGAGATATTTCTTTGTTAAATATATCAGGTAAGCACAGGGTCTGTGCAGACTCTGGGTCTTTTTTTATTTTTCTTTATCTGCCCCTATGCTGAAAGTGGTTGTTGAAATTCAGACCATCAGCCTGAGACAACTACCCTGTCTGGTAGGTAAGGACAGAATTTGAGATGCTGCTTCCTTTGCCCTTTCTTTCAGTGCAATTACAAGCTAATTTAGTTCAGGACTGTAAATGTTCACATGAATTGTTTTAAGTTCCTCCACTCAAGTAATTGTAGTTCAGAAATTAACTGTATGCAGTCTAGATTGGAAAATGGCAGTGGACGTAGCTTTTGTGGAGGTCAGTTCTTGTTCTGCAGGTTGCCAGCAAAGATGGTTTAGTACCATGGCCCATGAAGTTCCATTTAGTACTTGGCCCACGAAGTTTTCCCCTAACACTAAATGCAAAACTTGGACAAGTCTATGTAGTGGTTTTAGTCTCCATGGTATTGCTTGCTGGTAATTTATGTATGTCACATGAGACATGAGGAGGGCACTGTCATGCATTCTTTTTTTTTTTCTTTTAGCTCCTATTTTCTGTGTATTACAAGTTACATATTTAGCGTTTATTCACATGACAAATGCATATATTGCATGTGACATTTCTATTAGTAGGATGCTGGTGGGTTTCAGAAGCCCCTTGAAGGATGTAACCTCTGCTGAGTATTTTACCTTCTTTACCTGTTATTTGAGGCAGTATTAGGACAATTCAGCAAAAAAACCCAAACCTGTTTCATGCAGAATAATGTTTTATTGGCATGAATTCAGGAATTCATTTGTTATTTGAGGCACAGTAGGTTGCAGCCCACCAGAAAGTCTATAGTTATATACAGAATTTTTAAAATGACAGATAGGTAAATGTTAATCTTGAATGCAGTATGGGCTCTATATAGGAACAGTAATGAAAGGATGAATTTCTTTGACCTAAGTTAGTATTTGTTGTCTTCTTGAAAATCATTCATACAAACACATGGTGGATGTTAAACTGCTAAGCTTTAGAAATCAGTGGACATTTTAGTTGTCACCTTGCACTGAGGTAAGTGGCTTGCAGCACTCTTTACCTAAATGCTGGGCTATCATGTCTGTATTTTTGATCATGTGATATAACTATGTTCCTCTACATAATATGTATTTGTTTTGAGAATCTTTACAGCATTTTAGACAAACATCTCCAACTGGGGAAGCTTAATCACCTAGATTTTCAATACAGTGTGTGTAAACATAACAATATGCCCGGGTGCCATTCCAGTTTTACACCATTGTTTCTGATGGTAATGTTTCTATGGTACATAAACACATACTTAGTTCATGGATGATATATATGAGGTACATGAGAAAAACCCATTGGTGTTATCAATTTGTGAAGAAGGTCAGAAAGGTTGAATGACTTGTGCTTACAGAGTATCTTAAGTGCCTTGCTTTTGAAAATTTCATGAACACCATAGCAGTCCAAAGGTGCGTTTCACTATATTACTTATTTCAGAAGTATTTTATATTGGTGATTTCATATTAGACCATAGGAATGGTCCGTTTATGCATTTATCATCAGCTGTAATTAAGTTCACATAAAAAATGGAGTGATCACACGGAACGCAGATGTTAGCAGAGACTTAATTCTTCATACTTGTTAGTGTGTTCCCTCCCTTAAATCTCCAGGTTTCTTAAAACAAATCCCTCTAGAAACGTTAAACACTGAAATATTAATGTTGGTTTTAATTTTCTCATATGATGTCCTGAAATACAGAAGGTTCAGCATTAAGGTCTTAAGATATGTTGTTAATTTGTGTTGATGCATCTGTCAGCTGTAGATATTTGTATATATGGAAATTTGTTTCTCTTCTCAAACAGGTGTGAGTATTGAGGAGGTTATGCTCAAGGATGTCAAGGAGATTTCAGATGGAGAAATCAAAGTAGCAATTAGCACTGTGTACATGACACTGGAGGTAAGAGGAAGCTTAAAAGAACGTATCAAACAACCTTGTTACATATGGAGATGGTTTTCAAAAAAAGATAGTGAACAAGTTATTTTCTCAATATTTTTTCAATATGAGCAGAATTTTCAGTGTTTTAATTAACTTTGTGAGAAGTAGTAGCTGTTTTCTATCTGACTTAACATTATTATGATACTATGGTTATTCCGTCCCATTAGATTGTACTGTACCATGTGTGTTAAAACCAATGTCATAAAAGAATTGCAACCTTTGGGTGAATTGAAGGTGTGAGCTTTCTGTTGTACTTCAGTAGGTAGTTACTAACTAGGCTTTGTCCTACCTTTCACTTAAAGTAGGACATAAAATTTATAAAGCCATCTCTCGGCTCTTTGAAGGGAGGAGAGATTCTTTCATGCCTTCCAAAAATCTGTCTTGAAACTGAGTAATGAAGTTAGTCCATTGCTACATTGCCTAAATTAATTGTCTGCTGGTAGAAACACAAGTACTTAAATGGGGCAGAAGTTAGTAAATTTTGATATTTTGAATCAAAACTATAGGTTTGTCTTTATGTGTATCCCTGAGACAGCCTGAAAGTGACTGCTTGGATTTTCCTTCTTAAACAATTTCAAACATTTTGTAAATGCTTAGGGAAAACTCTTGTGTATAATGTTTTGAATCATTATCTCAAGACAATTTGTGTTACAGATGTCAGTAGCTGTCTACCTTGATTTGAAGGAGATACACATATTGCTGGATATTACATAAAAATATTATTTTAAAAACATGAATGCTTAGATCACTGAGCAAATAGGACATGACACTATTATTTCTGATTGAAGTTTGCATACTGACATATTGATTCATAATAAAACCTAAGTAGACTGAAGAAAATCTCAAAAACTAAGACACCTTTATTTAGTATATATTTGTCATTTTCAGTCTCTTCATTGGCCTGAAAGTCACCTATACAAAAGCATTTAAAATGCAGAAGAAATTGTCATCTACTTTTGCAATAAATCAAAACTTTTTTTTACCTCAAATGCTGCTAAAATCCCCAAACAATTCTTGAATAGTTCTTCCCTTGTATGTCGTAAAAGATTTCTTACAATATGTGTCTTGTGATGCATTTTTCAAAAAAAAAGGTGCTTCTGTGGTTGAAGAATTTTGTGCTACAATCCAGCTAATAATTATCCATAGATTTCTGCTTGCGTACTAAAATTCACGAAGCGAATTGGATAGCAAAGCTTCAAGAAATGAAGTAGAATCTATTAGTTCTCAGGTAGTTTTTTCAATATTATGCAGTCTTTACCACCAAACCTGCACTGCTTTAGGAACCATGCTTTCATCCTGAAAATTATCCCCAAGTTGGGAGGAAAGGGGATGGGCAAAGAGTATTGTAAGGTAAATCCCCAAAAGATAAAATGGAATTTTAAGAAGTTCTTAATAAAATCTTCTTCTTTTGTTTTAAATCTTTCTCTATTACTCTATCAGTTTCAGTTAATGGTGGACAGAGCTACGAGCTAATTAGGAGCTAGCTTTAGCATTACAGTTACTTTTTGTTTATTTTCCATTTTATCATGTGTAATAACTATGTAGAATGCAGACCTTGCACTCCACAGATCTAAGCTCTAGGTAAATGCATCTGACCTCATCTTTGTTACTGTATATGTTCAAATTAATTGTAGCTTGGAACTTGTCTTCCTTTTGGCTGAAACTCACAATTTGACTTTGTCAGCAGTAGGTGTTCCTAGTCCTCAAAGCAGGGAAATTTTCAAACTGTTTTCAGTGACCGTGTAACGTGATGCTGACTTGCCTTGGCCAAGGAGTCTTAAGATCTGATGGTCAAGCAGTAAATGTTTCGTAATTGTTTTTCTTACACAGCCAGTGGTCGTTGTGGAGGGCGGAGGAGATTCAGTTGCCTGTAAGAGCAACCTGATCAGATTTTACTGGTGTTAGATGACTTCTAGTCCCAATCTGCTAAGTAATTTTGTTACTAGTATTTTTGATGGGATTTCTTTCTGGAAGTTGCAGGTATCTTCCTCTGCTTGTTGCTGTTGTTCTGCTGTAAATAGTTTCTGTCAGAGAGGGCTAACTTTCCAGGGGTGTATGCTTTTTTTTCCCTAGATATAATGTTTGCAAAGTTATTGGGATGGAGATGAGTTTTGCACTTGCGGCATTACTGCTCTTTGCTCAAACATTTGCTGTACACCTTCATTTTTGGTGCTTGACCAGCAAAAGATGTTTTTTACTCACTGTTATTAGTACCAGGGGTCACATGTAGTTACTTCACCAGTATCAGAAGCACAGCACATCTAATGAAATAAATTACAAAACTGTCCAGACCTCTCTGTCTATTCAGTTTAGAATTCTGTTATGAACTCAGAATACACAAACTTTAATGAATTCGTGATTTTCTCAGCAATAATAATGGTAATTTGTTATTCATCCTCAAAGTGCTCCACAGACGTTACCTGATTAAATATTAAGGGAACATGAAGAACAGGCTTGGCAACAGGTGTTGAATCTCTAGTGTGTTTGTGGTTTTGCTTCCTCAGAAGTATCACAAGGTCACTTTTTTTTTTTTTAAATAATCAACAAATAGGCAAAAAAAGCACTTCCATTAAAGTGCTTTCTATAGGGCAGTCATTTTGTGTGGTTGTGTTTAGGTTTCTCTAAGACTCCATATGCAGCTTTGCATTTATTGAGATAACCACCTTTGGATCTGGCCTTCCTGGATTTAGGTGGCATTAAAGCTGTAAGTTGAAATTAGACCTGTGTCTCCAGTGACTGGCTGTCAGAGTGTATGGTGCTTGGATTTCACATGCATAACTATTTTTCAAGAGAATGACAAAATAAAAATGACACTGCCCAGATCACAGTTATTTTTGTTGCCTTTGCAGGAAAGTTTTCCCTAGTCATAATAATGATTACTCATAGGATATTGTAGCAAAATTCAGTGTATGTGTTACAGTTAATTTCTGTTACATTATGTTATACCCTGAGAGTATGTTTTGCTGCTTCTCTGCTGGAATTCTCATGGAAATGAGAAATATCTTCTCAATGTGACTTTCTGGGAAAGTAATTTTTTTTCCTGAGAAAGGAATACTTCTGTTGTAAACCAAACTCAGTTCCCTGCTTTTTTAAGTGTAGTGCACCAGGAGAACACTCCAGGTTTCATGAGTGTTCAGTTTAGTTGAAATGGCTCTTTGTAACATAGATAATAATATGCTTGTTGGATTAAGTCTTCTGTCTCTTGGTTCATGGAAATTTATTCTGACTACTCACAGAAGTAGCTTAGGAATATAGAAAATCAATTACCACATGAAGAAGCAGATCAGTCAGTTGAAAACAAGATCTATGATTGTCTGCTACTGACTGTGACAGACAAGGGAATATGTTTGTTCTGAAGGCTGGCCCTTCTGTCGGGGTTCGTGTCTCTGGCCATGGCATACACGGATTTCATAAAGACAGTTTCCAGGTTGTGGAGGTTGTGTGCCACTTCTGTAGGGGTTGTATGCCACTCTTAAAGGCTCAGAGAACATGCGTCAGTGGAGGCTGCTGTCACCAGTGTTTTTCCTCAAGGAAGTGACCTGCAAGTTCATGCTGCCACAGGAAGCTTGGCTGTCCTTAGGTAGCCTTCGTAGCCCAAGTTAGCTGAGGATGGTACCAATGGAAAGTTCTTGTCTCTTGTAGCAACTTTCCCCTTTGTGCCTCAGAGGAACTCACGGTTGCTGTTTAAGCAACAGGAACTTAAAAAATATAGAAATGTTTGGGTGCACAATTTATCATCGTCTATGAAAAAAATAATCTGATCTCAGAGATATAGTTTAATTTTCAGGTTATTTTGTAGTTCTGGTAAGAAATGCCACTGTTTTACTAATTTGAACAACTTTATTTCTGCATTATGAAAAGTGACATTTTTAATACTTCTGTAGAGCAAATCAAGAACCTCTGTCTTAGCTGAAGCATGCAAACAAGTGCTAGGTAGACCACTGAACCCAAATAAATGAGATTACAACATGTTTCTTAGAAGATTTCAACTTTGTTGTCTGTCTGTAATGATTATGTATATGTATTTGTGTATTTGGGAACTTTTTTCTTGCAGTATAAATATAAGCATATTTTAAATGGCAGATTGGTCCATGAATTTGTTTTTAATGCTAAAAACAAAACAAGAAGCAAACCCCAAGTAAACATGTTAACATTTAATCTTCCAGTAATGGAATTGGAAACAAAATTCTCAGCAACTTACAATAGCAATGCAGTTCAAAAGTATTTTTCTGATGCCTGTTGTGAGAAGTTAGGGTATGTAAAATAAATGATGTATGGAGCTGTAGGAATGCGACTTTTCCAGACTACCTTATGTCTAAGGAACATTAAACATAGGGTTCTCGTTTAGCAAATAAATAACCATTCATTTCAATGGCTTCATAGTCTGGACTTTTGTGCATATTTTTGCAAAGATGAGAAGAGGCCATTAGGGATTTAATATAAAATAAATCGCCACGGGGTCTTCTTGTAGTCCTAGTCTTTCTGCCACATGGTGTGTCACTAATGTGCATAAATGGGCTTAAATGAATTTGTTATCTGTATTACATTTGCAGTATGTATATATTTATATATTATTTTTTAATTGTGTTTAAAAATAAAACATTAAATACATCATTTCTGAGAGTTGAAAAGATACCATTTGTAAATAAATCAACCTTAATTAAGGTCTTAAAATGTCAGTGTGTGATATCTGCCTTAGGAAAATTTATAACATATATAGTACACAAAGCTTAAACATACTTCCATTTGCTTTTTAGAAGTATTAGGAGGGTAGTGTCATAACCTCATATAACTGAGTAATACAGCCACACGTGCACTAATGTAAAAACCATACTTGTGCTTAAACATCAGGCTGCTATCTTCTGGAGGACAATAGCTGTTCAGCTGGTGTGTCAGGTCGGCCAAAGTACCCCAGTTGTATTGAGTGCAGTCCAAGGTGGGGAGAGATTAGGCAGGCAAGCTGAATTCTCTGTAGTGACTTTTCTCTAAAGATGTGAAAGGAATCTGGTGGGGAGAGCAGCTTAAGTGGTGGTTTTAAGTGGTTGCCATTGCTGCCAATTGGAGAATAAGCCAGGCAAGCCAGAGCAGTGACAACGGTTTCTTAGCTGCCTCCCAAGATAAGAACAAAAAGACCAGCCACCTCAAGTGTATTTATCCCAATGTACACAGCCTGGAGAAAAAACACTAGGAACTGGATCTCGACACCCGGTCAGAAAGTTAGGATATTGTAGGAGTGACTGAAACCTGATAGGACAACTCACATGACTGGAGCATTATGATGGCTGGCTCTAGGCTGCTTTGTAAAGAGAGTCAGGGAAGAGAGGAGGGGGACTTGTACTGTAAGTTAAAGAGAGCCTCAAATTGTATAGAAGTCAACTACAGTGAGTATGGAAGCCCTATCAAATGCCTCTGGGTCAAGGTCAGAAGGGACATCTCCAAGGGGGATCTTAGGTTAGGCATCTGCTACTGACCTCCAAACCAAGATGGTAAGGGCAAAGAAGCAATATTTGCATCACTAAAGCAAGCTTTAGGTAACAGGTCTTGGGTCTTTTAGGTGACTTCAACTATCCAGATATTGTTGGTAGAGCAATACAGCAGGTCACATCATCCATCAGGGTCCTGGAACGCATAGGGTACTGCTCCCTCCTACAAATGTTAGATGTGCTAACTAGGAATGAGGTGCAACTGGACTTGGTGCTCACTAACCCAGGAAATCAGCTTTGTAATATCTCTGTTACTGGTGGTTTTGGCTGCAGCGATCACAGTATTGTGGAGTTTGGGGTCCAGCTGTGCTGGCACTAAGGTAGAGGTTTTAGATTTTAGAAGAGCAAGCTTACTCAGAGCTCAGTTGGAAGGGAAGCTTCCATGGAGAATAAAGGAGCCAGCAGGTGCTGGGAGTTTTTTGAGATCGGTCTCATGAAAGCACAAAACCAGTTCATCCTCTTCAAAGGGAAGGGAAGTAGGTGGAGCAAGAGACCCGCTTGGTTTAACTGTGAGCTTCTGAGTCTGTTCAAAAGAGAAGCATACCAGAGATGGAAAAGGGATTAAAAATCTGTTGAGAACCACAAAAACATTGCCATTGCATGAGATGCAGTTAGAAAAGCAAAGATTGGGCTTTTGTTGGAATTGGCACGAGATGCCAGAAACAAGAAAGGGTTCTTTGAGTACATAAGCAATAAGCAGAAACAGAAGGAAACTGCTGTTAAATGGGAGAGGTGAATTAGTCACCAACAGCACTAAAAAGGCAGAAGTTCTCAACACTTGCTTCACCTCTGTTGTCACCAGCACAGTTGGGCCCCAGACCCTGGAAACAAAAATCCATGTTGGTGCAAACACAGACCCACTGTCAGTGAAGGAAAAGTTGCTGTGTGGGCTATTACAGGAGCCTGACCCCTGCAAATCAATAGGACTGGATGATATCCACTCAAGGGTGTTTTAGAGCTGACTGGGCTCAGTGTGAGGCTGCTCTCCATAATCTTTGAGAAGTTGTGGAGATCAGGAGACATTCCAGAAGACTGGAAGAAGGCTAATGTCACCCCCATCTACAAGAAGGCTTAAAGGAGGATCCAGGAAATTACAAACCCTGGAAAAATTACGAAACAAATCCTCCTGGGAGGATTCATTGCAAGTCAGATAAAGCAGGTGGTTGGGAAAAGCTAGCATGGATTCATCAGGGGATGATTGTGCTTGACAAACCTGATTGCCTTCTACGTCAAAGTCACCTGCTTGGTTGATGCAGGGCATGCCATGGACATTGTCCACCTGTGCTTCTCCAAGGCTTTCTCAGTGGTTTCCCACAGCCTCCTAGCGAAGCTGTTGCGTTACAATCTGGACAGATGGGTAGGGAGCTGGCTCACAGGCAGTGCCCAGAGTGGGGGTGAATGGCTCCTTTTCCAGCGTGGCACAAGCGGTGTCCCCCAGGGATTGGTGTTGGGCCCTACACTGTTTCATGGCTTCATAAATGGTCATCTGGAGCAGTTATGGTCACTCAGGGGTCAAGGGAACACTTTGGAAGGCAGAGCCACCCTGCAGGAAAACCTGCACAGGCTGGAAGAGGGGGAAAATAAGAACATTGTGAAGTTCAACAGGGACAAATATAAGGTCTTAGCCTGGGAAGACCAGGAGTGCAGCACAGGCTGGGGAGCAGCTTCATGGAAGGGGACGTGGGAGTCCCAGGGAGCAACAAGCTCAGTGTGAGTGCGGCTGCAGCAAAGAGAGCCAGCGAGATCCTGGGCTGCCTCAGCAGGGGCATCACCAGCAGAGATTATCCCATTCTTGTCAACATTTGCCAGGCCACACCTGGAATACTGTTGTCAATTTTGGTCCCCATTATCCAAAAAAAGATATGGAAAGGTTGGAGAGAGTGGGGAGAAGGGCCACAGAGACAACTGAAGGACTAGGAAGCCTGACATGTGAGAAAAGAAGGCTTAGGTGAGAACTTGACACCAGGTTCTGGTATTTAAAGTGTCTACAAAGAAGATGGAGACTGTTTTTAAAAGGAGTCACTTGGAAAAAATGAAGGTTAATGGGTACAAGTTATTCCTGGGGAGATTGTGATTAGACACAAGAGGAAAACTTTTCACAATGAGAACAATGAGTCATTGGAACAAGCTCCCCGGAGAAGTGGTATATTCCCCAACATGGAGTACTTTGAGATTCATCTGGGCAGGGTGCTGGGCCATCTTGTCTGGTGTCCTTTTGTCAAAACTGTTTGGACCAGATCATCCTAGAGATCTCTTCTGACCTGTTGTTCTATGATTCAATGAAGTGCTTCATAACTAAGTATGTGAAATTAAATAGCAGCAAAAATGACTTTGATTACAGTGATTAGCAGGATTGCTTATAGTTTTCATATCAAGACCAGATTCCTTTCAGAAGATAATGTGAGGGTGAAAAGAGCTTAAGTTTCCTCACTCAATGAGATGCTTCTACATGAAGTCATGTAGCATGTCAGGCAAGATGTTCATTATGGTCTCTTGAGATCTGAGAAAAAATGAACTTGTAAAACTGGCCTAGGCCATTATATTTACCAGTCTTCCCAACTCAGTATGTACTGATTTATTCAACTGTCATATTTGCAAGGTGTATTTGATTATTTTATTCTGTAGTACTGTCATAATTGATAGTAAGCCAGAAGCATCAAAGTTTTTCGTACTTGCAGCATCACTTCAAAAATACGCTAGTTAAACAGTGGTATCAGGTGTGCAGTGAGGTACTTTTTAGGATTTCAGTATATTTTAGTATCTGAAGAAATTGGGTAGATGTCATTGATTATAATTAGTGTGACATCTGGTATAATTTGGCCCAAGCTATCATTTACAATTTTGCCTTTAATAGTTTAGTTCAATCTTAATTCAAAAGTTAATAAACAAAATAAAATGACTATGAGCATTGTTAAAGAAATGAGCATAAACAATCTACTAACATTACAGTAAAAATATGCTTGTGCTCACAACTGCATTGTTCAAAAAGATAAACTGTATTTTCTTTTGTATCATTTATGATATGTGTTTAAATAAACTAAAGTAGTTTATGAATTACAGCTATAAAATATGCAGTATCTTTCAGCTAAGTAAAATGCTGTAATCTACAGTATCATTATTGGCCTGTATTTCTGACTTCTGCAAAGCTGACTAATTTATCATTTGTATACTCTTCTAGTTCTTGTCAGTAGCACTCAGCTTAGCTGCTTATGGGGCATAGACGTTGACAGCGGGAGGTGCTGTTTTGAGAAACGTTCAGCATAAAGACTTGCTTCTATGAAATATAATGCACTTTAAAAAAAATTTCAGTGTAAAACCTAACATGAACATTTAACGTTTTAAGATCTGGCTGTAATGCATAAGAATGTCAGAACTGATAATGGTTAGGGATGACAATATGAATATTACGGAAATTTTATTTTCTGCTATTTAGTTTTTGTTTTTTTCTTTGCTGTTGTGTGGGAAATGAATTAATTAGAACTTTGAACTGTTGATCCAACATTACAGTATAATTTTGGCTTTAAGTAAAAAGACGTTTTGTATTTGCTAGTGTTTATGTTACAGTACTGCAGAAGCCAGGAATTATGGCAACAGGAAGTGAAGAGAGATACATGGTATTTCTAAAGAAATATTCTGCTTGGTGACTACTTTTGTGTTTTCAATTTAAAAATCCCTCCACTTTTAAAATCACGTAATATTTATTTAGATTAGTGATATTTTGATTCAGAAAACTGTTGAAGTATGTCTGATATGTCTTGAAATACTACTTTTGTTCCATCTGTTTGGCTAAGCATGCCCTGAAACATCTTCTGAACTCTACTATAAATGAGTGCTTAACACTTTAAGCATTACAGGAGCTTATGTTTTTATGGTATATGCACCATTGAATTTTATACCTTCTAGTACATACCAGAAGCCTAGTCCTGAAACTACTGGATATTTTAAGATGTAGGAACATTTTGAAATTTTGAATTAGGCAGATTAGGTGCTCTGAAAGATTTTTACAATGTGCATTTGTTCTCTGTTTGGTTGATGACTGGGAAGGTCCTTTTTTGACTCTGTGTAACTGGGTAACTCCCAGGACTTGAAGTCAAGTGTTTTGTGGGACTGGAAACTTCAGAGTTTTTAAAATTTTATATCCATTTTAGTATATTTTATTTACAATACACAGATTTTAAAAGATTACAAAATTATTCAAGTTGAAAGCCTTCAGCCCTTATTTAAGTTTTCAAATTCAGTTTTGCTAAGAACACTAATTCTACCAAAGACTGCAATTTTATTTTCTCTTTCTAGCAGACAGATAACATTTTCTCAGAAAGGTGACCAGTTCTGTATTCAGAATTACCCACAGCTTCTGTGTCTCTCTAATGAAATAGAGTTTTCATCATAAATCTGCTACATTAATGGTATTTACCAAAAAATATAATTTCTTCTGCAACTCCGTAGCTAAATTGCTTTGGTAAATTTTATTTGTGTATTTAAATGAATACATATTAAGTCTAACCTGCAGACTCTTTGAGCCAGAAAAACCAACATTCAGAACTCCTGCGTATATTGTGGGTACTGCAACATCTTCATTTTTTACCACTTTTTCTGTATAGACTTGATAAAGTATAAAATGAAAATTCTTTCAAGGTAATTTTGCATTGCTTTGATGATAAAGACCTATGTTACTTTACCCATAAGAAATTCTGTGCATGAATATATCATTTTTAGTCCTGAAATTGCTGCATTTCTGAAATGAGTACAGTACCTTTAACCGAAGTTGCCAAGTACAGGTTGAATTTATTAATTACAAAAAGAAAAAAAGGAGTAGGAAGTGTTGAATGTTTATGTTTCTCATTCTCCTGACTGCTTTTTTTTTTTTTAATTACTTGGTCAGAAGAATAAATATCAGTACTTAGATTATTGTAACTTTCTCCTTATTTGTGATTTGAGGCTAATAACAAAATCATCCATTGTCTGTAAACTTAGGTGTGGAGTTTTGATTTCTCATGTTAGCATAATTTTTATGA
Source organism: Origma solitaria (assembly GCA_013397895.1). NCBI lineage: Eukaryota > Metazoa > Chordata > Aves > Passeriformes > Acanthizidae > Origma > Origma solitaria. The sequence goes on from VZRL01000559.1 coordinate 579,445, forward strand.
TTTTATACAAAGCCAGAGACTTTCCAGTACTGTTTAGACCAAAAGAAAAAAAAAAGAAAAAAAGTAAAAAAAAAAAAAGGCAGAATAGGGTACTTTTTTCATCTATGATCTTGTGGCTCTCAATGTGCCATAATTTCTTATACCTGTTGAGTGTCTGCCTTCCAGAATTCTTACAATCCCCTTTACTTCTAAAAAGAATATAAACCCAACACTTTGGCTGGTGAGATAAAACCTATTGAGGCCACAAAGTTTATGCCAGAGCAAAACAGTGGCATCTGCTTGTTTTATCTTCCCTAAATAAGGAAAATCATGGTTTTTGCATTACAGTGATGGGGAATTGAGGCATGTATACATTTCTTTCATTCTTTGGGAGGATGTCTCTCAGTTCTGTGAGAAAGAATTAAAATATCTGAATACGGCTGCTTGGTTCTGTGGCTCAGGTCAAACAGGATTATAGGCTTCATAGTAAAATGAAACAGAGAACCTGAAAAATTATCTATCTTCATTGCCAGGCATTTTTTCCCCCCCTCTGCACAAACAACAAAAGCCCTTGGGAAAAAAATCTCTCCTTCCCTTGATGCTACCTTTACCAAGAAACTGTTTCAGTTGCTATCTATTTGTTACTGGTTCTGGCACTTTCTACAGGAGGCCAAATCTCACTCTCAGATATATTGTAACTTGACTGCACTTCATCCTTCCAGTCTTGCTGCTGTTGTTGCCTTAGTCACATTTTCAGAGACATTTTATAAAACTTGATTTGCTCTCCATGCTTTTTGAGGGCGGGAGGAGAGAAGACTTAGACTTACAGAAAAAGAAAGGTAAGAGTAAACGAGGTCCACAGAATCATCTTCAGTCCATTCTTCTTTATTTTCCCCACTGCAAGATTGCCCGAGAGGTATGGTCAGCAAGCTGTGCCTGGATTCCACATGCAGAACTTGATTGTTTTTTAGATTTCATAAATGCCAGGCCTTTGTGTATGCTTGTTTCATTCTCAGTGTTTGTCACAGTCTAGTAAGGAGAGAAGTTGGAACAGGTTATTTTTGTACCTCGAATGGGAGCCTGTAGGTCAGCTCTTCAGTTGGTAGAAAACCATGGACTTAGCTGTGGATTGTTTCACTGGAAGAAGGATTTGAGGATGAGTTTGAATAAATGGCAACTCTGCAACCAAGAACCTTTGTAATTGTGTTTTAGAACCAGAAATCTTAACTGAACACTGATTTAAGTGTAATTATTTTGTCCTATTTCATCACTTGTTAAATCATATTCTTCTGAAAATATATAGTTTTGGTCTAAAAAGTTTGTCACCTTACCTTTTCTTGTATAAACAATGTTAGCTGGGTTGCTTCTCAGCATTTGCTATTAAACAAGACTTTCTAAATAAAGGGGCTAGAGATAATTCAGAAATAAAAAAGTGATTTTCCTTTCATATCTCTCAGTTGAGTATTTGCCATATGGGTTGCTCAGCATTACACTCTCAGCAGGTCTAATTTATGGTAAACACACAGTGAGTGAACAGAAAAAAAAGGCAATGAAAATATTCATATTCTCCCTTCACTCCATTTTTTTTTAAACTGAAATCAGCTTATTCAGGTTCAGCCCATATAGTTGTGGCACTTAGTTGAGTTTTTATGTATTTCCCACTCTGCTGGGAGTTGTGAAGACTGAAATGCTGCACTTTTCTTGCCATGAGCCTGATTTGCTGGAGCTTGCATGACAGTGTGTAAATTATACCTTACTCACTCAGATCTGGCATGCTGCCAGCTGCCCCAAGGCTGTTCTTTCTCCATGAAGGGCAGTTGGTGGAAAATACCACTTTTCTTGCTGTGGTATGGGGTGCTTTAGCTTTTCCCTGGGCCTCTGCAAGAGGATCACCGACTAAATGAATGTGTTCGTCTTTTGGGCAATTGCTAGGATTTGGATCAGGCACAGAAGGAGGTATAAAGTAAATCAAAATTAAATAATTGTATGGATTTTTCTCAAAAATCACAGCCATGGAAATCCACAGCATCAATATTTTGAAAACCTCCCATCTTCAAAGAGCTCCTGGGGCTTTCTCTTACTGTTGTGGATGTGCTTTCTTTGTCTCTCTGTGGGTTGCCTACCTCTAGGGACTTGAATGCTATTAGTCTCCTTCAAGGACTCTTTAGAACTTGGTCAACCCTGGTCCTTGCATGTATCAGCAACCCAAGTGAGCACTCTTTAATTCGTGCTTCCAGCCCAAAGAATGAGGTTTTTTCCACAGCTGGGTTTGCATTGCTATATTAAAAAAAACCCCTAAAATATCTGTTTTGCCGTTAAGAGCAGGCATATCTGAACAAAAGAAACTCCATAACATAGACAGGTGCATTGTTCTGAATAATAGAAATATGCACTTTATATGGTAATTGCAAACAGGAAATAGCTATGAAAGAAAATGCTTTAAAAAAAGCAGTGGTTTGCATCCTGCCCTCTGTCTTACATTACACCATTTACATTAGATCTTGGTAATGCATATACTTTCCTCTCTACTGTCTGTTCCAGCAAAAAGCCTGCACAGTACCATTCCAGGTATGGATTCAGCTGAGAAGGGCTTGGAGTGCTGGTGGATGAGAGGCTAGACATGACCCAGCCCAGAAAGCCAAATATGCCCTGGGCTGCATCCAGAGCAGCGTGGGCAGCAGGGCCAGGGAGGGGATTCTGCCCCTCTGCTCTGCTCTGCTGAGACCCACCTGGAACACTGCATCAGCTCTGGGGGCACAGCACAGGAAGGGCTGAGTCCAGACAAGGCCACCAAATTTGTTAGAGGGATGGAGTGCCTCTCCTGTGAGGAAAGGCTGACAGAATTGGAATTGTTCAGCCTGGAGAGAAGGCTTTGGGGTGACCTAATTGCAGCCTTCCAGTACCTGAAGGGAGACTACAAGAAAGATGGGGAGAGACTATTTACAGGAGTGTGTAGTGATTGAACAAAGAGCAATAGGTTCAAGCTGAAACAGAATAGGTTTAGACTAGATATTACAAATAAATTATTTCTTGTGGGGGTGGTGAGGCAGTGGAACAGGTTGCCCAGGGAAGTTGTGGATGCCCTATCCCTGGAAGTGTTCAAGACCAGACTGGATGGGTTTTCATTGGATCTTGCTAAATGTTTGTCTTAGCATGGTCACAACAGGTTGCCAGTATGATCCAGGTTGCATATTTAGCTTGTATATTAGTATGTGCAGTTATGTTTGATTTCCCCTTGTTCAGTCTTATGGATAGTCTTATGGATTCCTAGTTACTTGGAATAACCAGGTTTGTTTTTCTGTTTGTTATTGGATATTTTTTACTTCTCTAGTGTGCTGAGTCTCGTTGGTCTTCTCCACGAACTAATCTGTAAATACTTATAGCTGAATAAATAGAAAGTATTGGTTGTTTTATCATCTATTATGAATTCTTCCTTCGTCTATATCATTAGCTTAATTGTTTACAGTGTTCCAGTCAGTTACACTTACACAGATCCTTTGAGGTAATGGCATTTTGTTTGTAGTATAAACCAATATTTACTCAGAAGCCAAGCCTCAGCTTCTCTTACTGAGGACTTTGGGTACTAGCAGTGTAACTGTAAAACTCGAAGTAAGATTTTCAAGATGCCCAAATGAACAGAAGCCTGAAAGTAGTCACTTCACGAATTCCTACTTATGCATTTAAATTTTTAGAAGCAACAGTCAGCTGACGTCAGGAGCCACTGGTGACTGTTTAGGACTCTGGATTTTATGCCTTAAGCCATTTTAGAAAAATGTTCATTTAGAGTTTTTTCTGTCAACTGGAAGTAGTTGGGTGGTTAAAGTTAATTAAGTGATGTGAGTGATGAGTGATGCTTTGTGTACCATACGCTCAGTCATCATGAACTCACATTCTGAACACATTTACAGTTACATAGAATCTGGCTACATTAAAGACTAAGAAAACAAGCATACTTTCAAATGGCCTTCTGCACCATCAATGATGTACCTGTGCTTGATGTCACTATCCTTCACAAAATGTGATAGTAATGTTACCTGTTAACAAAAAGACAAAGTTTGACTCCACAGAAACAGCTGGAAATGAATAACCACATGCTTATATTTCCTAGGAACACACTGTTTGGCATATACTGCTAAAAGTTCCTCATATTTAGGAGTTCTTTTAAGTGAAATACTTATGTTGTGTCTCAGCTAGCATGTATGAGGGAATATTCATTTCTCAGTGGTAACATAGAATTTGATTTTATAAAATGTTTTTATATATATTTAATGGATTGAAACACTTTGAAGAAAACATACATTTCTTATCTTAATCGAATTCCAAGGGGTTTTATGGTTCTGATTCCAGACTTTTCTCATGTATTATAGATAGGTAAATCGGAAGGTTATGTCTTGTCCAAGCTAGCAGGGAGCAGGAACAGTCCTTTTCTGTGACAGGCAGGAATATGATCAGTTGAGCACTAATAAACTGAGATGTTTACTGGGTGGATACTGCAGATTATTTGAAAGAGGATTATCTACAGTTTGGAAAGAGGATCATGCCAACAACAGTATGCCCTAAAACTTATTTTTTTATAGTCGCAGGTTGAAAGGGAGTGGCATGTGAACCTCAAGATACACTGGGTATTTGTGCCTGCAATTCCATTATACGTTAAAATTTTCAAGTGCAGTTACTATTTTGCTATTCTCTTTGCATAGAATCAAGCAAGGTTTTTGCAGTAGAAGTTGGTGACAGATGCAACTAGTAGAAAGGAGCTCTCAGGGGTTTGGTGTTTGGTCATTAAGGATGTTCAAGAGTCAAAGAAGAGATATGAAATTATGGCAGAAGAGGGTAGTGAGCTGCTATGGTACAGAACATAAAGATGTAAAACAGTACAAGTGTGATATAAACCAGCTTGAAGCTTCCACCAACTTGTGGGTTTCAGGACTATGCTATAGCATTTTTCTTAGAGGTGGGTTGCTGGTCTTTGGCACTGCATGCCATATAAAAATGTGCCATCTGTTTATGTCTGTGTGTACATATGCACCAGATACATGTGAGACATATGAGCTTTCTACCTGCCATGCAATGTGAAACTTTTGCTACATGGGAGATTGATTAGACTCATTCTCTTTTATCTTTATTACATATTTCCTTTATTCTAATGCAGTTTTCTTAATTCTGTCTGTGAGAGCGTATCTAGATTTCTGACTCACATACTGTGAAATAAATTTCTAACTTCCTGTATTTCAGAATTGTTCTGAGAAGGCACCTTGCCCTAGTTTCTTGTCCCAAATAAATGGAGAAAAGCCAGAATCTCTGCTGATGTAACAGCTACCGAGGAGTATATGTGTCTCTTAAATTTGACCATATACAGCAGTAAAGCTGGTTCAGTTACATTCAGTAGTAAAATCTTCTTCCAGAACAGCTTATTCTGTGTATGATTTGGCTTAAGCTTTGCAATTGACAGTGCAGATTTCAGAGATGAAAGAAGTATTCATGGTGAAAGTCAACAGAAAGAAAGGGATTTTCAGGTGCAGAGGGAGTTAACATATTCTAGAGGTGACATAGAGTCCAGTTTCTGTTGAGGGAAAGTACAAATGTAAGCAATGAGTGGCAATGCTTTTATAACAGAGACATAGCCTGAGACAGCATCTTGGATGATACCTACGGTAAAATATTTCAGTTCTTGGGACAAAGCAGAATGAAGATCAAGATGTGGAAATAATGGCATAATTCCACAGGTTAAAAGGTGCACGCAGATACAGAAGATATTTCATATTAGGACTTTGTTACGAGTGTTTTGTAATTACAGACAGTAGAAGTGAAGCTCTTCACAGAAGCATAAGTGATTTAGTTACAGTGGGAAAATGCTGTTTTTAGCAGAAAAGAACTTATTTGGGGTCAGAAAATGGAAGCAGTTTTCCTGAAGAAAAAAATGCCTTGGCGTCCCACTATCTGTATACTACTGATTTTCTTGGTAGTTTTAAAGATATCCCACTGGTAAAGCTTTAAAAAATAGGATCTCTTGACCTCATGAAAAAGTTAGTTGTTTGGAATGTTGAATGCAATTATATTGACATATGGTGATAATGTGATAAAGCGTAAGGGTTAAAGGTTGAAGGAACCATGGCTTGGCAATTAGCAATGTAAATGAAACATTCATTATCCAGCATGCTGAGAAGTTGATGAACTGTACAATAAATCTGAGCCCAAGTCACTACTGAGATAACTCATTTCAGACATAACGGTATTTATTAGGATTCTAGACATCGTTTGGCATTCTCTGGTGAAATAATCTTGCTCTAGAAACATTTTCTCCATTAATGTATGTGAAGTAAATCAATACTAACAGTTCTCCAAATAATAGAGAATAAAAAATGTAGGAGCATGAAAGACATTGACATTCACTCTATCTGAAAAGATGTTTGATTAGATAGATTGGTATGTCTTCACTGCATTGGTATTGGTATTTCTCCAATGTAAATTGTCTCCAGTGACTTACATTAACATTTTTTCTCATCTTCTTCTGAGATACAGTTGAAATCAGAATCTGACCTAGTAAGTAGACAACCAGTTTTTTGATGTAAATTCCATGGGTACATGAAAGAGAGCATTTTTTGGTGAGAACACAGGATGTAGACTTGTTTGCGAGATGAATGCAAGAATGTTTACTGAGCATTTTTAAGTTCCATGAGGATTGAGTGTTATCAGGCATTATTACAGTTACCTGTCCTTATGTCCCTCTTAAGAGAATGCTTAATAGCAATAAAATTAAATATCTGTATTTATTCAGTTGATGAAAGCAGAGGTAGATTGCCTCCCATTCATTAGACAGTTCTGTGAACAGCTTAGGAGTAGTTTCTAATAATTAAATAAATAGTGCCTAATTTGATCAGTAAAAATAACTGAGGAGTATTTTGCAGAAACGGAGACACAGAAATATGTGCTAGCTTTCTTGTCTGTGAGACAACAGAATTTTTTTGCATTCAGATGATTGGTGGAGACAGGATATATATTTGGTTTGTATTAAAAAATGTTGAAGTCATTTGTTCCTTTTAATGGCTACCAGTTTATGATGGCCATAGCAAGTAATGCATTACGTTTTCTGCTCCAGCTTTGCATCGGTTTGGCATTGTTAGAAATTTTGCATTACATTTTATTTTACATGTATTTTCCACTGTGGAATAGACAAATTCTTTACTATTGAGACAAAACATTTGAGTAGATATATATGAATGACATATAAACTCTGAGGAAGTATTACATAATGTGTAATTTTCATGCTAGTTCTTTGAAATGTTATTCTTATGGATCGTTATGAATCTTGACAGATCACATAATGATTTATGAATTAAGCCAAAAAAAAAGATCAGTATTCCGTTAATCTTCTCATCCATGAGTATCTGATGCACATGATTCTTATTTCACTTATCAGTGTTGGCAAGAAATGCAGTATTTGTTCAGTAGTACGAGGAAATACAATGCAGAGTTCAGAAGAATAAGTTAATATTATGTATTCTATACAGAAGAGATAGCATTCCTATATGTATATAGTGTGATATATTGGGATACTATTTTGCACAACAGTGAGAGTAAAAGAAGCATGCAAGGAAAACTCTAAAGAGCATTGGCTCCCCCTCCTTTCCCTTCATTTCTCGTACAGAAAACTATTCAGAGAGTAAGCTAATGTGGTATGCATTCTGAAGAGCTGAAAATTGCTTATGAGTAGTCATCTGTCAGATACTTTATATCTTCAGTTTCTCTTTAGAATCTCTTAGTTTTATTATTCAAGTGCAATTTCCTTGGGTCAGCATCGTACATGGGTTCGAGAATTCAGAGTATGTTTGAGATCATGTGGAAAGCATATAACAGTGGGAAGAATTAAGTACTCCGAGTTCTTCAAAACTGCAGTTTAAACTAAAAAAGGGAAAGTCTTCTAACTTCTTGGAGTAATTGAGATGGCTGAGTATTATATGTTCCAAAAATAGGTTGCAAAACAGTTTCTGTTGCAGGCACTACTTGGTTTCTGCTGTGATTGTGTCAGAGCGTGGCTGTACTTTAAAACCAAAATTGTGTGAACTCAACACTTGGTGAAGCACATCAACCAGAATACTTTTTATAAGGACAAATGCACATATTGTGTTTAGCACAGCTCTGCCAGAACTGAGAGTGTAGCTACTAATTTATTATAAATTTGTGAGAAAAACACTATGAAGAAAGTACTTAATAACTCACAAGGTGTGTTTATATGGAGATTCTCAAATTACCTAGCTTTGAATTTCTTTGAATATCTGCATAACTTTTACTTCTGTGGCTGTTGCTGTGCTATTCCCTAACAGTGAAAGCAGTTAGGTGAGTTTGAGGCATTACACTATAAAATATATAATAGGTCTTCCTTTAGCCAGACTTTTAAAATTAAAAATTACCACAAATGAGTTAGCATTCTGTTGCTTATCTTTCCTTATAGAATATTTCATTGTAATGTCTCTAATCTAAAAAAACTTGCGAACCCACATTTTATTTCCACTATATGAATAAACAGTGTTCTGAATTACAGTGTTTGTGGAATCTTAATTTTTTTGAATACTTACTGACTGGCAGAAGGGATCAAGTTGCATTGAAATGCCTAAGAAGTAGTGTGTGTCTATGTTTATGTATAAATATACTATTTTGAAAAATATATATGCATAGGGACACTTCTGAAATATTAACTATTCAGTAGATGTACGGGTTACATACAGTATATACATTCAGTACAAATACAAAATATTCAGTACATATACAGTAAAAAATACATACACATTGGGTTTTTTAAAAACAAATTTATTTCCACAAACAGCTCTATCCATAAGCAAAAGTTGCGACCTCAAGTCTGAGTGATACCTTTACTAACTTTCAGGTGTTTTCTTTAATTAATATGCTTTCAGTTTCTCTCTTTGAAAAGCTATTAGAATTTTGGAAGAAAGCTTCATGGAAAGGGTTGGTCTTTTATCTCCTGTCACACCCTTATTTTAGATTCCTTAAGCTTTCTTTGTCATATTTTTAGCTGTGCTTGACATTTCGTTTTGACTAAAGGTGGAAAATTCACCAGTCACTGTGTTATCATGACGACCCAAGACAAATGGACTGGAAGACTCTGTAATCTTTACTAACTTGCTAACGCAGAGACCACTTATGATGATATCTCAGAATATGTCTCATTTATTGCAAAGTGCTTGAACAAACCTTCTGGAAAAATCATCGGTGAGACAAAGAAAAAAATAAGACATTGGGAAGCTTTTGGCATACTAAGATGAAGGTACTTGCTCATATGCTGTGCACTTTTCAGACAAGTTAAGACAAGGTTCATTTTTATGGCATCCAACAAAATTAAATAATGGTGTGTCATACGGTAAGTTCTTGAAGCTTAATCCGAGCAGTTTCTCAGAGTTCCAGAACTAACAGGTAAGTAATATTTCTTCATGTATTTCTGTATTTCTCATTGAAAACCAATCAAAGATATTCAGTTGACATATTCATAGGCGTGTGTTCATTGTGTGATGTAGGAAGGTCCACATACAAATGACAAAAATATCATTTTGAATCAGTATTTTTTCCTTATGTTTTTTTGCACAGACCACTCCAAAGTATCAGTACTTGTTCTCATCAAATAACTCTCCCATCAACAAAATGGTCTCTTTCCAGTATGATGCTAGTGAGTTAAGAGTAATCAGTAAGAGTCAGGCTTTAGGTGGTTCATCTATTTTTTATCACAGAATCACAGAATACGTTGAGTTATAAGGCACCCATCATGATCATTGAGTCCAACTCCTGGCCCTGCACAGGACATCCCAAGAGTCACATCATGTGCCTGAGAGCATTGTCAAAACTATTCTTGAACTCTGTCAGGCTGGTGCTGTGACCGCTTCCCTGTGGAGCCTGTGCCAGTGCCCAACTATCCTTGGAGTGAAGAGCCTTTTCCTGATACCCAGCATAAACTTTTCAACTGACGCAACGTCAGGCCATTCCCTTGGGTCCTGTCATTGGTCAGCATAGAGATCAGTGCCTGCCCCTCCTCTTCCCCTTGAGAGCAAGTTGTAGATTGTAGTGAGGTCTCCCCTCAAGTCTCCTTTCTTCCAGGCAGAACAGACCAAGTGACCTCAGCTGCTTCCCATATGGCTTCCCCTCAAGACCCTTCACCATCTTTGCTGGCCGTCTTTGGATGCTCTCCAATACCTTCATATCCTTCCAAGTATTGTGGCACCCTAAACTGCCCCCAGCACTTGAG
>VZRL01000560.1:4598-46267 GCA_013397895.1 Origma solitaria
CTGTCCCTCCATCCCTTGTCCCCAGTCCCTCTGCAGCTCTCCTGGAGCCCTTCAGGCCCTGCCAGGGGCTCTGAGCTCTCCCTGGATCCTTTTCTTCCCCAGGTGAGCACCCCCAGCTCTCCCAGCCTGTCCTTTGTGCCAATCCCTGTCCATTCCTGTGCATTCGGAGCAGGAAATCCTTGACATTCTCCTCACAAAGTTCCCACTTGAGGCCCAAACTGACCCCAGTTCCAGACCCAACAGGAAACACCCAAACCTCAGCCCAGCTCGGCACACTCCTCCTGACGGTGTGTCCTTCCACACCCAAGGCTGACCAGAAAATGAAAAAAGGATTTCCCAGAGGTTCCAGGGCTCAGTTCAGGATTTCCATGGTCCTCAGTAAAGGCAGGGAATGCACAAACCTGAAGGTGACAAGAATTTGAGAGGGGATTGAAAATGTGTTGAAAAGTTGAAACAAAATTCAAAACACTCAGGAAATGTTGGGGGAAACAAAACACCAACCAAGGACAACAACAACAACCAAAAAACCATCCCGAAAGCTGTTCTAGGGTCAAAAGTGCCTCCAGAGGGGGATTTGCCTTTGGACACCTCTCCTGGATGCCATGAACTATTACTTTGGAATGTTTTTATCTCCCAAGTGAGGCACCCAAAGAGTGACAGACTGCGCCTCACTAATGGGTGTTGAGATGGGAATTCCACTCACACTCTGTAGTAAACAGCTCTAGGAATGCTGGGAGGCTCTGGAGATCTCCAAGTCACTGTTAGGTCCTGGTGGGGGACAGGGAAATGTCCTGTTCAGGCTCTCATAAATGGAAAAGGAGCTGCAAGGACCTGCAGGATCCTGTGCCCAGGGCTCCAGGATGCTCCAGGAGAGCTCTGTGTGGATGCACTATTCTAAGGTTTCTCTCTTCTTTCTCATGAATCGTAGGGGGAATAAAGATAAGCTGAATTCTTCTTGCTCTTTCTAATCTTTGTTTTGGAAGTGGGTGCTGCAAGTGTTCAGCCAATCTCTCCAGGGGGTGGATGGCTATGAACCAATCACTGCTAGACTCTTAATGCCTATATAAGAAAAGAAAAAATAATAAAATCCCTCTTGCCACTTCTGTCGGTGTCCCGTCTGCTCGATTTACCCACGAGACCTCTGCAACAGCTCCAGACCACTTGGAGATCTTCCCCAAGGAGCAACACATCTGGAAAGTGTGAACTGAGTGGAAAGTCTGTATGATTTGGGCTGGTAATAAAGATAAAGCCAAGGGGAAATTTCCGTGGGTGAAAAAGTGGTGTATGGGAATATTTTGGGAATATTTTCCCTGGAGGGTGGTAAAAACTTCTTCACTGGGGGTGACACAAATAAAGTTGGTCTGCCATGGGCAGGGAATGCCAGCTCCATTTCTTTATGGGTCCATGGATTTATGGTTTCTTTCCCCAAAAAAGGAAATTCTTCCCACGAGGAGGTGAAGGAGGAGGCAGCACACAGGCCCAGGCAAAGCATCCATTTCCTCTGAGAAATCTTCCTCCAGAGAGCCAAGACACGAGAAGGGAGGATGAGAAGTTTTCACCGAAGTCAAGATATGCACGGGAAATAAAGATTTCACCCCAAGTCTGAGAGAGAGGAGGCACCTGAGAGCAGCCCATGTGGAGGGGGGCAAAAACTGACTTTAGATCAGCTTGTGAATATTCTGAGTGTCTTCTCCTTTCCTGCCTCTGTTTATAAACATTTTGCAAGGAGTAGTGGGTGCTTATTAAAAGAAAGTGTTAAAATGAGCACAGCGAGAGGACTGAGCTGCCAGTGGCAGGTGAGGCTGACAAAAGCACTGCTCAGAAATTCCTGCAGCTCCTCAGGACCCTCAGAGCCATTTCAGAAACAGCAGAAAAACAAAAAAAAAACCAAAAAAAAAAAAACAGAGGAGAGAAAAGCCCAAAGCTTTTTGTGACAAAGGTGGACTTTTGCCACCTGGGCTTAATCCTGAAGAGGGAAACGGTTGTATAATCTTCAAACCTTCGTGTGGTGAGTGCCCTGCGGCAGCTCAGCGAGGCAATTAATTTCAGGAGGAATTACCCAACCCTTAATTTTTCTGAGCAATTATCAGCTCAGGTACCAGCCAGGAGCTGGAGCGCTCCCCGCTCCGACGAGGGCTGGCTGCAAGTAGCTGCAGGATCCCTGCCAGGCTGCTCTTGGCCGGGAAGGCTCCTGTGGAATCTGTCTCCAGATGCCCCCACGGGCGGAGCGTGCCCAGATAGCGATCGCAGCCTCTGCCGGGACCCAGCTCCCACTTCTGCTCTCCTTGTCCTCTGGAGAAGTAGTGCAAAGGGCTGGCGCTGCTGAGGAGTTCAGCCTTCCTCATCCTCCTCCTCCTCTCCTCGTTCTCCTTCTCCTTTTCCTCCTTCTCCTTCTCTTCTCCTTCTCCTCCTCCTCTCCTCGTTCTCCTTCTCCTTTTCCTCCTTCTCCTTCTCTTCTCCTTCTCCTCCTCCTCTCCTCGTTCTCCTTCTCCTTTTCCTCCTTCTCCTTCTCTTCTCCTTCTCCTCCTCCTCTCCTCGTTCTCCTTCTCCTTTTCCTCCTTCTCCTTCTCTTCTCCTTCTCCTCCTCCTCTCCTCCTTCTCCTTCTCCTCTTCCTTCTCTTCCTCCTCTTCCTCCTCTTTCTCCTCTTTCTCCTCCTCCTTCTTCTCCTGCAAATGCAGAGTTACAAATGGCAAAGAGGATTTTTGGGTTCTGCACTTTGAGTTGTTTTTCTATGAGGACCTCATTGGGATCTGCAACTCCTCCCGAGGGCAGCTCCGATCTCTGCTCTGGGACAGGGACAGCACCCAGGGCACGGCTGGAGCTGGGCCTGGGCAGGTCAGGCTGGAGATCAGGAAAGGTTCTTCCCCCAGAGGGTGCTGGGCACTGCCCAGGCTCCCCAGGGAATGGGCACGGCCCCGAGGCTGCCACAGCTCCAGGAGCGTTTGGACAGCGCTGCCAGGGGTGCCCAGGGTGGGATTGTTGGGCACTCGCTGTCCATTTTGGGTTTAGCCTCTCGTGTGGGCTCCGTCTGCCCTGAATGCACCTTGAAGGCCTTCAATATATTTAACTGCTTTTTATTCTCCTAACTTTGTCTGGCCTGTGTTTTAGGTAAGCCTGACAAAGCATCAAGAGAACAAGAGCAGGACCCTGATGAAAATCCCTTGGGAATCCAGTGCAGTTCCAGTGTGTATTGAGCATGTGGATTTGGGGCTGCAAGTGCCCGTTCCTGGGGCTGGCATGAGCCTGGCTGAGTGCTGCTTTTGGACAAGACTTCATTCCTGATTAATTTTTAGCTCTGCCTGGCCTGGCTGTGGATGCCAGAACTGCTGCCATGAACTCCATATTCCCTGGGACCGCTCTGAACCCACGCTTTTAGGAGCCTGAATGTTTTTCCACATGGATGCCAAGCACACGCAGGTGTTTGGGGAGTCTGAGGGCAGGTTAACCCTGCTGGAGATCCCTCGGTGCTGTCACCAGCCCTTCCCTGCTGACTGCAGCAAAAATCACCGTGGGCCTGCTCTGCTTTGCTTGGCTCTCGCTCCGAGCTGATGGAGGAGATGGAACCAGAGCCCACTGAAGGAGAGGTTGGAATTCCTTTAATTCCCAGGCATTCCAAGGTCCTCCATGAGATCCACACCCCCTGTGCTGTCTGCCTGGGAGAGAAACTCTTTGAATCTTCCCATGCTTCGCTGCTGCTCTTCACTGGAGCATCCTGCATCCCTCAAAGATGCGCATCCAAGTCTGCCCAAACACAAGCATGGCTCTGTCCTGCAGGGCCCTGGAGGTGCCTGTGTTTGGCCAAGGGCACAGCTGGGGACAGACTGAGGTTCAGGTGACACCAGGGACGTGCAGAGGTCACCCTGCTGGGCCATGGGGAACAGTCCTTATCTCTGGGTTTATTGTAGGGCAGCATCCTCGGTGTCCTCAGTCCCCATGCCTGATGTCCCCATCACACACAGTGAACGCTCTGAGCTCCAGAGCCACGTTTCCAGGGCAATTTGGATCCTCTCTCCAGCTGGAGAGAGGAAGGAAGCCTGTTCTAAGCCCATGAATTTACACAGGAATGACCATTGTGGTGATGGCTCCACCAAGAACAAGATGAACACCTGAGCTCCCACCCAAACCCAGGATAAAACCCCTCGGGATTCTGGGGAGCCCAGTGAAGCCATGCCCCAGCACATCAGGCTAAAATTCCTTGTCATTTTTCCTTTCATTTAACTAAGGAGATTGTGAGAAAGAAATCTGGCGTTGTGTCAATAAAAAAATTATTGACTCCTTTAAAATTGTTGATTTGGTTTTGCTTTCTTTTCTAACATATTTTGGTGTCCTCTTTGTTCATCCTTCCTGCCCAGCTGCCAGAGCGCTCCAGAAATGCTTCACCACAGAGCAGTTCCCTTCTCCAAACGTCCTTTTATCACATCCTCTCCTCTGATTTCAATAAAAATTGCTGATCTCACTTTACCTGGAGCTCCAATGGGTCAGGTTAAGGACTGTGGAGGCCTCAGTGCCGCTTACGCAGGCTGGCACACCAGTTGGGTGCTGGGGCAGGGACTGGGCAGGGACTGGGCAGCTCCTGCAGCTCTTACCCTGCAGTGCCTTGTTTGATGTCAGAGATGAACCCCTGGATCCCTCTGAGCCCCCCGAGCTCCCCACAGCCACCCAGGAGCACCAGGGATGGCTTTGGTGCCTGCTGGAGGAGGTGCCTGGGCCAGGGAGCAGGACCAAGGACTGCCTGAGTGCTGTGATCTGATTATTTGGGTTATTAGAAATGCCTCAGCCTGAATTAAGGTGCGAACAAATCATATGCCAGACAATAGAATGGGTTTTATTTATTTTTTTCTTTTACAGTAAATATGAGAGAGAGAGGGGGGGAAGGAAAGGAAAGGAAAGGTGCGGAAAGAAAAGAAAAGAAAAGAAAAGAAAAGAAAAGAAAAGAAAAGAAAAGAAAAGAAAAGAAAAGAAAAGAAAAGAAAAAAGAAAAGAAAAGGATAAAAAAGGAGAAGTAGGAAAAGAGGGAGAGGAAGGAAAGGGGGACAGAAAGAGAGTGACAGTGAGGATAAAGAAAATATCACCATCCGTGGATCCCAGCGATGTTGCATTGATCCTCTCCAGTTTGGTCTTCCTGGTGGTGATGGTCCCCCTGAGTTCTCCTGAGAGGATTTTCTCCCTGTAGAACCCTTGACGCTCACTTGAAGCCTTGGATTCTGCCCAGAGATTCACAGATTGCAAAGGGGGAGGTGCTGGGACACCTTCTCTGCCTTCCCAAGCAAGAAAGGCCTCGAGATGGTGGGGAATTCATTCCTGAGTGAGGCAGACTGTGTTGAAAAAAAAATTCATCTTTGTCTCAACTCCACTTTGTACTGAATCTGCAGGACCTCAGGGCTGAGGCTGGTCAGGATTGTTCCAGCTGAGCTTTTCCTGGTCCTTTTGGACCTTTGTTTCCCAGGATTTCCTGGGACATCCGTTTAGGCAATGGACAGCAGTCTGTGACTGGGGTTTTTTATTTCTGCTGTCTTTGTGTGCCTCAATCAGAGGTTTTTAAAGGCTGCATCACCCAGTACTTATCCCAGGAGCAGTGAGAAGTTTGTGGCTCTCAGACAAAGCATTAAAGTCAGGAAATACAAACCAGGGACAGCAGCAGAGGGGCTGAGGAGCAGAGCAGAGGTGAGGTGAGAAAACATCAACATCATCATCATCATCATCAGCTGAGGGACCTCTGCTCTGGAGCCAGGCTGGGAGAGCTGGGGGTGCTCACCTGGAGAAGAGAAGGCTCCAGGGAGAGCCCAGAGCCCCTGGCAGGGCCTGAAGGGCTCCAGGAGAGCTGCAGAGGGACTGGGGACAAGGGATGGAGGGACAGCACACAGGGAATGGCTTCCCACTGCCAGAGGGCAGGGATGGATGGGATCTTGGGAAGGAATTGTTCCCTGGGAGGGTGGGGAGGGCTGGGCTGGAATTCCCAGAGAAGCTGTGGCTGCCCCTGGATCCCTGGCAGTGTCCAAGGCCAGGCTGGAGGAGCCTGGGACAGTGGGAGGTGTCCCTGCCATGGCAGGGGTGGCACTGGGTGACCTTTAATGTCACTCCCAACCCAAACCATTCTGGGATTCTGTGCACTCAGTGCTGGACATCGAAGCAGCCTCGGTGCCAGCCCAAAAGAAAGGAGGATGGGGTGAAGAGATGCCCAGGGGCACTCAGAGAGCTCTGGAGGTCCCACTCCCACCATGGAAAGGGTGCTCAGGCCTTGGCACTGCCCAGGGTGGTTTGGAGTGCCCATCCCTGGAGATACCCAAGGAATTCCTGGAGGTGGCACTCAGTGCCCTGGGCTGGGGACAAGGTGGGGATGGGCGCAGCTTGGACTCGGTGGTCCCACAGCTCTTTTCCAACCTAAACGATCCTGGAATTCTGATTTTGTGCTCCTGTGATCACTGCTCTGCACCGTCAGTGTCTGAGGGCTTTTTCCCCAGCTGGGAATGCCAATGAGGCAGCGCTGAGGCTGGTGGTGTGGGATCTGTTTGCAGCAGCTTGGAAAGCACTGGCAGCACTTCTGTCCCCATTTTTCCTCCGTCAAGTAGGAAAATTGCCTCCCTGCTGAACATCAGTGACAAAGCACCGATGTCCTCACGCTCCTGCAGTGCTGAATTACAGCAGTGACAGGAATGTGAAATCATCCCGGGCCAGGGCTGTGCCTGCAGGCAAAGTGGGGCCGAGCAGAACTAACACCAGTTTATGGCACGGTTTGGAATCACTTCTGGAGCGCCAAAGCAAAATGCAGCTCTTCAGTAGAGGGGTTTTCTAAAGAAAAATGGGAAGAAAATGTGGCTTGAGGTATGGCAGTGCTTCTGGGAAAGTTGTTTTTCCCGCTTTCACCAGGTTAAAAAGCAGTGTGGAAGGGTTTGGAAATTAAATCTCCATCCTGACAAACTGCAGCAGACAGGATTGGGGAAGGAGGTGATGGGGGAAGGAGGATTATTTGCCCTATTTCTGCCTCAGCGCTGCCAAATTCCTGGGCTGTTATGTAATTATCACATTCTGCCGTGCTCCAGTCATGACAGCACGTGCCTTCCTGCCGTTCCCCAGGCTCTGGGGCAGGCTTTCATCCATTCAGAACTGCCTTAAAATCTCTAACTTACAGGTTTCTATTGAGAAATAGGGTGGGAAGGCAGAAAGGGGGAAGAAGGTTTGTGATTTCTGTTGTTGTTATTCCGTTTCCAGGTGAGATTTCCCCTCTCAGGCTCCATTTCCAGGTGGGATTTCTCCCTCTCCCTCTCCTTTCTGGATGCTCCTGCTTGGTTGCTGCCCAAACCTGTGGTTTGTGGTGTGCCAGGGTCCACTAGGATCCATTTTTGGGGGATTTTTTGGATGCAAAGAGTGCTCCCAAAATACCACCCCTGCCTCAGGACCTCGCCGATATTTTTACAGATATCACACTTTCTTTCTTGCCTGAGTCACCCACCCAGAAAAAGAGATATGCAAACAACTTCCTGCCAGCCCTTCCCATTTTTCCTGGTAGCTGCAGGTCCCTGGTGCAGCGAAATTCCCAGGTGACAATTCCTGAGGGTAAGAGAGATAAAATCGTCCAGGAATAGGAACAAACCCACCCCGATTTCTCAGCACTCAGACCTCGGCACCTCTCAGGGCAGGTTTTGAAATCCCCATTTCCAAGGTTACTTTCACGCTCTTTAATGAGCTCTTATCTTGAGAACTGTAATGAGGTTTCAGGGCTTAATCCAGCGAGATTACTCTGGGGAGGGGCAGTTCTTTGGGTTTTTAGTGCCTCGGGGACAGAACATCCAGAGCCAAACCCAGAGAGACAATTGGAGGACACCAAAAATCAGACCTGAAGTGCATTTGGTCCATGTTTGCCATGAGGCACCAGAGGGAAAAGCAGTTTCTCCAACAGTGGTTTTAAAATATATATATATGTCACTATTTTACTCCATAAAACGGAGTTTTCACAGAAAATTTTGGGGTTTTAAGGGAAGAAGGTGGGGGTCAGGCTCTGCTTCCAGGGAACAAGGGACAGGATGAGGGGAAATGGCCTCAAGTTGTGCCAGGGGAGGTTCAGTTTGGATTTTAGGGGAAATTTCCTCATTGAGAGAGTGGTTCGATATTGGGTCAGGCTGCCCAGGGCGGTGATGGAGTCACCATGCCTGGAAGTGTTCCAAAATCCAGTGGATGTGGTACTTTGTGATGTGGTTCAGTGACTCCAAACCCTCATAGCCCTCACAGTGGGATTCAATTGAAATTTATAATCTTGGAGGGTTTTTCAAGCCTTAATGATTGTGTGATTCTGTGACTGAAGCATCTGAGCTCTGGGACCACGCAAATTAGAGCTGAAAAATGGGAACCACCCCCACACTGTGACCCCTTCACCGAAATTGGGCAAATCCAGGTGGTTATTCCTCATCTAATGCCAGGAAAGGTGTTGGGCCTTTGTTCTCCAAGTCATCAGGAGCTCCTGACAGTAGAACTGCTCCCCGTTTAGTGAATTGGACGGGAAGGATGATCTATGGGTGGAACGTGTTTCCCGTCGAGGCTGAGTGGAAATTGAGATATTTTCAGTGGAAAACCTCCACAGCCTCTCTCCAAGGCTTCTAACACAGCTTGTCCCTCCTCAGCTCTTCTTTTTTCCCATGTTCCATGCCATCCCAGGACCTGCCTCTGGCTGGTTTTGATGCTCCTGGTGCTGGGAACAGACTCACCAAACCAGCACGTTGTACACCTGGGGTGAGGTTCCCCAGATCAGTTCAGAATTAGGATCCCCACTATTCATATCCCCAACTCAGGGGACATTTTAAGATCCCCCAAAAGTTCCCGGAAGCTGCGTAAGCACCAATTATTGCTTCATCTGCAAAGTTCATCTGAGTTTGGAGAAAGCAGCTCTTTAAACCTGTAAAGCATCAGGTAAAGGGTGGATACCCCAGAGCATCCCATAGAACTGGGATGAGGGAAAGGCTGGGAAAAGCCCTGGGCTTTCCAAGCAGGTGAGGGCAGTGTGAGGTGGCCCTGCCCATGGAATGAAGTGATCTCTGAGGTCCCTTCCAACCCAAACCCTTCAAATATTCTCTGATTCATTCCCAGCTGAGTTCCCATTTATATGTTGGCTTTAGGATGATGTTACACTCTTAAAAACAAACATTCCTCACTCTTTAGGGAGCTTGGTTTCTCTTTTGTACTTCGCTGCAAATCACCTCCCAAGGTCGGACCTCAAACTAACGAGACCTTAAGAAATTATGAGTAATAAACCTTAACGAGAGCCCACCAGCTCAGCCAGGCAGGTTGAGCACATAAGATCTGTCTTTAGGCAGTGTTTTCCCCAAAAGAGAGATGGAAAACCTTCCTTCCCCTCATTCCAGAGGTCAGAGCTTTTCTGCACTGATCGCGGAGCAGTGGAACCAGCCCGAGGGGCAGATCCCTGCACCCCCCACTCCCTCTCTCCCCGAGCAATTCCTGAAAGCCCCACATTTATCAGAGATCAGCAGGGGCTGGAAATCCAACCTCCTTTGTTTAGTCTTGGGGAATGCGCGGCAGGAAAACATCGCCATCCTGTTTTCCAGGCGCTAGCACGCAAATAAGGATGGAGGAAAAATACGGCTGCGTCTCTGACAGGTTGTGATTAATCCTCATTGTGTCCCGTGCTGAAGAGGTGCCAGGGGTGCTGCTGGCCAGGCCATGGCCCCTCCTGGCTGCCCCAGCCTGGGGGGGCACCTGCTGGGCTGATCCCGTGAGTGGAGACATGGAGGATCTGCCAAAATCCTGGGGTGGAAGTGCCTGTGGAGCTAAAAGATGTTAGAGATCTGCTGGCCCAGGGTGAGTGGGATTGGGACAGAGCCGGGGAGCAGCTCCTTGTGCTCCTCCCCGAGCAGCCTGACTCACTTGCCCCTGGCCTGTCACTGTCCCTTCTGCGCCCCTGGCCAGCTCAGGTTTGCTTTGTTCCCCTCCTCCCGGGACTGTCCTCCTGCGCAAACATCCCCGAGGCAGCAGGGCTGAGGCTGCCGAGCACAGAAGCTGCACAGAGCTTTGGGGTCAGTCAGTGGTGACCCACAGAGAGTGTCCCCAGGCCGTGACCCAGCTCAGAGCACCCCGGGACCTGCTCCAGCTCAGTGTGGGGCCAACTGGGTCACAGTGGCAGGGAGGGAATGACAGTGGGATTAAAACCTCCTCCTCAGACAGGGCAAAGCTTTGAGAGCCGTGGATGTGCCCTAAATCCTCGTTCTGTGCACTGTTCCCAGCACAGCTTGTGCACCTCCTGCAGCAAAACCCCCACAGCTGTGCAGCCTGAAGGGTGGAAGGGGTGAGCAGGGACACTGGGACCGGGCTGAGGTGTCCCTGCCCTTGGGATCACAGTCTCGGGACTCCGCTCACCGTGAACATCTGCCCACAAACTTGCTGGGATGTGCTGCATCTTCCAGAAAAGCAAATCAGTGAGGATTTGTTCTGCTGTTGCCCTGCACAACAGGGTCTTTGGTCTCTGCCACAGCTCATCTCTGCTCATTTTGGACTTCAGGGTCTTCGGGGAGCGATGGCATTTGAGCCATGACTGTGCAGTGAGACCCATCCTTGTCCACAGGCCTCTGGGTCCTACCACAATACAAACGATAAACAGCCTCATTAATAATGATAGTAATGGGGTGATAATAATGGCTTTATTCACATTTTCAAAAACAGTTCTGTGTTATTTGCATTAAGCAGGAACTGAGGCTGCCACAGCCAGGCGGGAGCAGTCAGGGCAGGATGCACCACAGCGGGATCAGGGGCCGCTGTTTCTGTGCTGACACAGATCTCTGTGGTCAGCAGCCTCCAGGGAGCTCCAGGATTTAAATGGCGAAGAAATCTGAACACAAGTTTCAAACGTGTTCATATCCCACAGAGGTCAAACAAAGCCTCAGGTTTGGGCTCGTAATTGACCTTCCCTGAGCCACCTGCACAATCCTGGTGGGAATGAGACACCCCAAAACTTCCCAAATGGTCTCCTCCTTCCTTCATTCCAGGTTGTTCCATGAGGTGGGAAGAGGTGGTGTGGACACAGGGGGACAGGGCACAGTCCTGCTGTTCTTGCGGGACAGGGCAGCTGATCCTAAATCTGCTGTGAATCAGGGTGGGGTTCTTGAGGCTGTCCTGCGCAGGGCCAAGAGTTGGACCTGGATGGTCGTTGTGGGTTCTTGGAGGGAGCTCAGACTATTCTATTCTATTCTATTCTATTCTATTCTATTCTATTCTATTCTATTCTATTCTATTCTATTCTATTCTATTCTATTCTATTCTACTCTAGTCTACTCTAGTCTAGTCTAGTCTAGTCTAGTCTAGTCTAGTCTATTCTGTTCCGTTCCATTCCATTCCATTCCATTCCACTCCACTCCATTCCATTCCATTCCACTCCATTCTGTTCCATTCCATTCCCTTCCATTCCATTCCGTTCCATTCCATTCCACTCCACTCCATTCCATTCCATTCCATTCCATTCCATTCCATTCCATTCCACTCCATTCCATTCCATTCCATTCCATTCCATTCCATTCCATTCCATTCTATTCCATTCCATTCCATTCCATTCCATTCCATTCCATTCTATTCCATTCCATTCCATTCCATTCCATTCCATTCCATGATCTCTCTAGACCAAAGCCTCGCAAGAACATCACAAGCAGGAAGCGAGCTGTGCATCCTGAGCAGGAGAGTAGGCTGTGTGCTGGGGTAACCTGGCAGGTCACAGGGTCAGGGACAGACCCCACTGTCCCCCAGGCTGGAGGAAAAGGCTCCCTGTAGGACAGCCAGGACTGATGGCCCCGGCGCGGGAATCACCAAGTGTCATTCCAAGGCCGCGCTCCTTGGGAAGGCCAAATGACATAATTGCCGTGGTCCCTCCTGACCTTGCAATCTCCAAACCCTCATAATTTGTAATCAGGATACAAATTATTTGCCTTGTGAGCTGAGGAAGGAAGTCTTCTGCATCACCTATCTGCTCCCAAACATCCGCTATTGCACAACTGCTCTGGGCAAGGGCAGGGCTTTCATGCAGCCTCCAGATCAGCTGCAGCCACCAGAGCTTTGGCCAGTCTGGCTGCCCCAATCCTGGCTGCTCCAATCCAGTCTGAATGCTCCAACCCAGTCTGGCTGCCCCAATCCTGGCTGCTCCAGCCCAGCCTGGCTGCCCAATCCTGGCTGCCCCAATCCTGGCTGCCCCAATCCAGTCTGAATGTTCCAACACAGCCTGGCTGCCCCAATCCTGGCTTCTCCAATCCAGCCTGGCTGCCCCAGTCCTGGCTGCCCCAATCCAGCCTGAATGCTCCAGCCCAGTCTGAATGCTCCAGTCCTGGCCGCCCCAATCCAGCCTGAATGCTCCGGTCCAGTCTGAGTGCTCCAATCCTGGCTGCTCCAATCCAGTCTGAATGCTCCAATCCAGCCCGACTGCCCCAATCTTAGCTGCTCCAATCCAGCCTGGCTGCCCCAATCCAACCTGGGTGCCCCAATCCTTGCTGCTCCAATCCAGACTCGACACTCCAATCCAGCCTGGGTGCTCCAGTCCCATCTGACTCCTCTGATGAACCCCGGCTCCTCTGATCCACCCTGTCTGCTCCGATCCATCCTGGCCGCTCCAATCCAGCCCGGATGGCCCCACCACGCTCTCAGTGATGTGTTTGAACATTTCATTTGGGGAGGAAATGCACATTTTGTAGGTTACCATGAGATCAGTAATGGTGGCTCTTCCTTTAAGGCTCAAAATTTAGCCAAAACATTTCTGTAAAATCAATCACCTCATTTTTCAAATTCGTTTTTTCCCACAAAGACATAGAGTCAGTTCACATCTACCTCATGGTTAGCAAAGGCTGTGACTACCCTGTGATGGCCACTGTCACTTGTCCTAAGTGTGGGACACTCAGAGGAGGTGGCCGTGTTTTGGAGCGTGTCTGACACATCCCACTTGGCACGTTCATGGCTCCAAAACCTCTGCATCCCAAAATGCTCCGAAGCACCATGGCTGTGCTACATCCCACAGCAGCTGTGGCTGCCCCTGGGTCCCTGGCAGTGTCCAAGGCCAGGCTGGACAGGGCTTGGAGCAGCCTGGGACAGTGGAAGGTGTCCCTGCCCATGGTGGTGGGTGGGTTTAAGGTTCCTTCCAACCATAACCATTCCACAATTCTGTGATTCCATGATCCCAGTGCACAGCCCTGTCCCAGTCACGCCCTGTGCTGTCACAATGAAAACATTCTGGTCCCCTATGGAATGTGTAGGGTGACACCTTCACCAGCACCACACCAGCCCTTGGTGTTGATCGAGGACCTCACCGCAGTGAAATTCCCTGTTGCAGCCTCATCCGCTGTCCTTCAGCTCCATAAAATGAAGATATTTAGGGAAATGGGATTTTTTCCATATCCTGAGATTTGCTTTTAAATTTATTTATCCCATATATTCCCAGAGCTCTGATTTTAAATCACCCCAATAACAACCTGGCAGAGGTAGAAAATGCAAGTCCTGTCATTCGCTCTCTGCTGTGCAGCATGAGGAGGCAGGAGGGCTCCAGTGAGGGAAGAAATTGGGATTTCACCTCAGAGCTGAGTGGAGCAGACAGGTCAGCAGAGAGAGGGAGCTGCAGTGCCCTGAGGCTGACCCCAGGACAGGATTAAAGGAGACCTTTGCAGGGTTCAGTGCTCCTGCAGCAGCTGCTGTCTGAGCTCCTGTCTCATTCCCCTGGGAGGGAGCACCAAGAGAGGCATCTCCAGGGGACCAGAGACCCCACGGCCATCCCTGGAGGAGGGAGCCAAGCTGTCACCTGCTCTGCAAGTGCCTTTCCGTGTCCAAAGCAACTCGTCCAGGCCAGCCCTGACCCGTGAGCCAGCTCAGCGCCATGACCTCGGGAAATTGTACCTGGAGAGGTTAAATCCACGATTTCCTCACACTTGAGTGCACGTGCTGCTCGGAGGAAATGCACTTCCCCAGCCTTGACTCGGTGCCCTCTGTGCAGAGGAGGAACGAGCCTGGGAGCGCGGGGAATGCGAGCGGCGATGGCGGCATTAGTCAGCAGCGCTCCTGGGGGCACTTCCAGCAGGAATCCGCGTGGAAAATGCACTGTGCAAAATATTTGTGCAGAGCAGGAAAACGCTGCATTCTTGGGATGACAATGGCCCTGTGTCACTGTCTGTGGCCGCAGCCGTGACTCAGGCTGTGGCTGGGGAGGGACAGGAGGGCAGCGCTCGCTGCCAGCCACGGCCATGCTGCTGACTCTGCTGGGGCTGAGAGCTCCAAAGAAAACATGGGGCCATTGTTTGGCGTTGCTTTTTTCCAAAGGATTGAAAGTCTGGCAGAGGGAACGCTGCTCCGGGGGCACACGGAGCAGAGGGCTTGTGTCCCCGGGCAGGGATGGCCACGCTCCGGCTGCGGTGTCCAGGGCAGCTGGCCAGGCCTGGGGCAGCTGATGCATTGCACCACTGCTTCCCAAAGCCCTGAGCCCGGGAATGTGCAGTGTCTGCCCTCAGCTCTGAATTCATGAGCTGCAAGGAGCAGATTCCACCCAGGCTTGCAACATTTGGAAAGTCCCTGCACGTCGTTCCTTTCCTGTCTGTGACCCCCTGGAAGATGCTGATGTGTGCGGCTCCTGCACATCCCTCTGGCTGAGCAGGGCTGGAGCAGAGCTGTCTGCGCCTGGCACGGGGCCAGCCTCAGCACGGCTGAGCTCAGGCTCAGGCAAACCTCTGGATGTGCCTCAGGATGGCAAAAATCCCACTGGGACAGGGCAGATCTGCCCCCGCTCTGTGACTCTCAGCCCTTGGGATGGGATGGGATGGAACTGATGGGATGGGATGGGATGGGATCCATGGGATGGGATGGGATGGGATGGGATGGGATGGGATGGGATGGGATGGGATGGGATGGGATGGGATGGGGTGGGATCCATGGGATGACAGCTGAGCCAGCCTTGGCTCCATCAGGAGTCTGATGTTCACACTTGGCTGTGTTCCCAAGTGATGGCCAGCTGAGAAATCCGGATGGACTCCTGAAAAGAACAACTCTTAGCACAGAGAGTAACGAATGCTGCAGAGAAAGCAACAACTTGGGGAAAAATGGTCAGAATCTGCATCTTTTACATCTCCTCACTCTCTGCTGGACTCTGAAGGACTAACACTCTTTACAGCTGTGTCTCTTTCCAGCACTTTGTCCACACGATCATTTTAGCTCTTATCAATTCCTTGGACTTGAGGGACATGTGTGATTGAAATGGTCAGGGAAGAAATGCCCAGGGGACAGCAGGCTGCTCTGTACCATTGGGAAAATCATGATGGGTGGCAAGATGGGGACGAGGAACGTGGCACCTGCTCCAGAGGGGTGGTGCTGACCAACACACGCTGCAGTGATGTTATAAAATGTGGGAACCTCTGCTGGCACCAAGTGACAGTGGCAGATTCTTCACTGACTTCTGCTGGGGGAGAGAAATAGGAAAACAATTTTTCTTGCTTTCCTTATTTTCCTGTGAATGGGTTGTTTTGGTGCTGCTTTTGGAAAGTTTTCCTTCTGCGCTGAGGGTGTGGATGGAGCTGGATCGGGGCACTGAGGAAAACATCTTTCTCCTTCGCTGGCAACTCCTCCTCCCGTCTGTGAGGCAGGAAATTCAGGAAACCTTTGAAAGGCTGTGGAGTGTTAACTGTGAGAGTCCAGGGCTCCAGGCTCTGTGAGGACAGACCCTCAGCCCATCTCCACCGCTGGGAAAACTTCTCAATCCTCGACTTAGCGCTGTGCAAAACAGAGGAGGAGGAACAAGACGTTCTGTCGGCGTGGAAGAGGCAGGAAGACACTTCTCCTGTGCCCTGCCAGGACCTGGATGCCATGTCCAGGGAAATACGTGTGTTCCCTGAACTTCCTGGCACTGACGGTGGGGTCGGCCTTTGGTCCCTGCCAAGGTCAGCTCGGTGTGTGCTGGTGACAATTCTGACTTTCCCTTTGCTCCAAGGCTCCCAGGTGGAGCTGCCTTTGCAAGGAGAGCAAGCTGGGGACAAAACCAGCCCTGCACACCTCCAAACGAGCCCAGGGCAGCTGGGCTGCATCCCATTCCAACCCATTTTTCCACACTCTCAGGGACTTCTGGCTTTCCATCTCTACCCCAAGCTCCCTTCCCACAAGCTCCCTTCCCACAAATGTTGTGCTTTTCTTTTAAGACCCCAATTTCATGACCTGCTGTCAGGTTGGGGCTGCTAGAAGTACCTCTCACCCTCAAGTGCCTTCAGGCTCGAGGGCTCTGTGTTAACTCATTCTCCTTCTTTCAGGGAAAATTAGGTGGGAAATATTTCCAGCGGAAGGTGTCAGTGAAATGCAAAAGGAATGAAAAAAGGCTGAGGTTAGAGCAGGAGTGCTGAAGGCAGTCACTGTGGGAAGGTGCAGACACAGAGAACTTCAGCTTACAAAATCCTTGGAAAGCAGTTGGGAGCACACCACTGCTCCACCTGAATTCCCAATGGCACATCCAGGATTGTGGCCATGGCTTCTGTCAGCGTGGATTTGCCTCTTACTCAAACCCTTCTTCATTTTGCTGTGGATTTGCACTCTGAGCTCACCCCAGGTTTGAGGCAGGGCCCTTCAAAAACCGCGAGTGGTTTGCTCTTGGTGGTTTAACACAGGAAAGCAAGGGGCAGGTGTATCCTGAGGAGTGCACTCAGATTCCAGAGCCTGACAAGTCTTCAGCCTGAAGAAAAATGAGGGGAAATGCCCAGGTTTGCACACATCAATGATTGCCCTGCCGAAGCTGGAATCTCCCCTGGTTCTGCTGGGGCTGCTGTGCTGGGGTGAGCATTGGGGCATCTCTGAGCACGGAGTGCTGCAGGGGAAATTCTGATTTTTCCTGGTGTTGTTCATACCAGGACTGGCTATTTTGGGGGTATACATCGCCTCTGTGCCCACAGCTCCTGTTCCAGGGCACTTCTGCTTCAGCTCCTGTAAATGTCCCCTTTTCCTCCGCCCCACAGGCAGCAGCAAACACATTCCTCTGGGGAGCTCAGGCGTGGGCAAAACAGCACGGCTTGGCTCTTGGGATTCCGTGGCCTTCAGGATGGTGGGATCGGAGTTCCTGCCTCTTTCCCCATGTCCCTTTCCTCTCGCAGCCCCAGGGACAGGCACTCCTCCATGGCTGATGGAGTGGGGCAGTCTCTGCTGCTGGAGCTTGGCTGGGATCCCCAATGGACCCCAAAACTTCAGATACTGAAACCATCACTCTGCACCTGCCCAGCAATCAATGGCTTCGCTCCCCAGCCCTGCTGGGCTCTTCCAGGAGATGCCGTTGGAGGTTTTTCCTCTGCTTTCTCCCTTGGAATGAGGGCCAGAGACCCAGCAGGAGCTGTGGTGCACAAGGGAGAAGGGGACAGTTCAGCTGTGCTGAGCTGCTGGGCTCCTTTATCCTCACTGCCATTCCAAAGGAAATAAAAGTGCTCTGCAAATCTTCTCTCGAGGTGCTGGGAGATGGGGAGGCCCTGGGACAGGGAAGCTGTGGCTGTCCCTGGATCCCTGGGAGTGTCCAAGGCCAGGCTGGATGGGGTTTGGAGTGACCTGGGACAGTGGGAGGTGTCCCTGGGGGTGGAACAAGATTGTCTTTAAGGTCCCTCTGAACCCAAAGCATTCCATGATTCTGTGGTTCTGAGATCCTGAGTGGAAACTCTGCCCAGAAAGAGGAAAATGGTGGCAGAGAAAGCAGGCTCCAGTTTGGGAATGTGTTTCCTGGGTTTTTCAGCAAGGCTGTGACAATTAAATTTTCTCTCCAGCAGGTGCTGGAGCATCCCCCGGACGGGCACTGTGCTGTGCCCTGGGCTGGGGAGGGGCTCCAGGGTGGGATGTGTGCCCAGGCTGGTGCAGGGGAGCACAGGGCACACTGCTGGTAGGAGACAGGGGCACAAAAACCCCAAATTCGGGGCCCTTCTGCAGCCCCAGAGCTCCAGGATGGGTGGTGAAGCACCAGAGAGCACTGAGGGGACACTAATGAACAGAGCAGGGATTTCCTGTGTGGGACAGTCCCCCAGATGATGAATTTGTTCATTTATCCATTGCAGCCTCTCGCCTGTGTCCGGGAAGATCCTGTGCCACTTCAGGAATGCACACCCTCCTTCTCCAGGCCTGGCTGATGAAGAATTCTCCAGCCTCGAGCCCTCTCCAGGTGCTCCTGAGGACCTGCTCCACGGGACTGAGTGTCCCCAGGCCGTGTGGCTCTGTCACTGTCACTGTTCCCACACAGAACTGCTATCCCTGCCTCATTCTCCCTACGGATTGGAGGGACCTGATAAATATCCATTTCTATCCATTCATAGTCCATTTTTACCCCATTTTCACATCCTGGACACCCCAGCACGTTCCTGGGTGGGTTCTGTGGTGTCCCCTCTCCAGCTGCTGTCCCTGCACAGGAGCTTCAGCTCCATTCTGCCTCCTCCCACCTCTGCGCCCATCCTGGGATCCTCCACCCCAGCAGGCTCTGTCCAGCCCTCCAAAATGAACAATTTGATTTCCACCCAATTCCTTTGGAGCCTCAGCAAGTTGGCTGGACTCTCTCAGGGCAAAGAACCAGAGGAGATGGGAATCGCTTTGGCCAAACCCCACAGTTTTATCTCCCAGGTTTAATTAGAGCGATTTGTCTGGGAAATTTGGCTTTCCGTGATAAAAGACCTCTCTAATGAGGGAGACCACAATCATGATTGAAAAACCTCCGAGCTGCAGTGGATGTGATCTCCGAGCTCCCATCTGAGTGTTCCCATGCCAGGGTGTTCATGCCTACAGAAATCTGTTTACTAAACAGTTTTAACCTGCTCCACCGCACAGCCTGGGGTTATCTTATCTGTCCTGCTGAGGAAAATAAACAGATGCACCCAAACACTCCTGGAAGAGGAGTTCCTCATCAGCCCTGCTTCCCCCACCGGCCCAGTGAAACCTTCACTCGTTCATTCATTCACTCATTCATTTCCCATCCACGGCTTTTTGGGAGCCTCAACCAACATTCCAACCTTTCCTATCGGCATATTTTTGATCTTAGGAAGTGTTGCGGAAGCTCGCAAGTAAATCAGGCAGACAGCACCCCACAAGATGGCAGAGAGAGAGATTTACTTACAGTTCTCTTCTTATATATGCATTAATAGTCTAACAATTATTTATCCGCCCCCCAAGAGGATTGGCCGAAGCCTCACAGCACCCACTACCAAAACAAGGATTAGAAAGAGCAAAAGAATTTCAACTTATCTCTATTCCCTATGAGAAAGAGGAGAAAACCTTTAGAATAGTACATCTACAGGAAGCTGCAATTCCCTGATGGTTTGTTTGCTTTCTGCATCCTGCAAATGCATCCATCCCTTCAGCTCTGTCACTGCTCTCCCACCTCTGCTAATTAGCACCTCTTTTCCCACCTTCCTCCCCTGGATATCTCCTTCGAAGCCTTGGGAGAACAAAAACCTCCCTAAAAAGAGAAATTATGCGAAGCCTGGCAGCAGTTTTGCTTTTTCTATGTTTCTCCAAGGAGGAAAATAAAAGGGATAAGGTTCTGGGACATCCCTGGTGCTGAGCTCGTGTCTCCGTGCCCCAGTTGTGGCAAAGCTCCTAAAATTCCCTGACCTCTGCCTTCTGCAGGGAAAGGGAGCGGCAGCAAGGAAAGCCCGGGAGGAGGAGGTCTGGATTCACCCTGGGGATATTCCAGGATAAGCCAGACCAGCACCCTCCAACCCCAGGGTGAAATATCCACCTGCTGTGCCCGGTGTTCCCACAGGAACCCCCAAGGCTGAACCCCAGCACGACGGAGGTGGGAATGGGGTGGTCTTTATCTCCCAAACTAAATCATTCTGTTCCTTTTTGTAAAACCTTTTTTTTTTTTTTTTTTAAAAATTTTTTTTTTTTTTTTGTAAATGTTTTTTTTTTTTTTTTTTGTAGAACAACCTTTTTTTTGTAAAAAGGAGCCCTGGGTTCCTTTTCGTAGCACCACCAGCAGAGCAAGGTGCAGAGTGGGAGAGCATCTCTAGCTCGGGAATTCCTGAGCCTCATCCCTGACAAGAAACTTCCTTTTTCAGTTAACAGCACCATTGGGACACTGCACCACTTCCCTCTGCCTCCCTGCTGAAACAATTCATTATTTTGTCCCCAAATGGGGCATCTCTGGACATTTCTGACCCACTTTTCCTGACACCGTGTCCACCCCAGGGACATTGCCACAGCTTGGTGTCCATCAGAGGGTCCCTCTGTCACTGTCCCCCTGGGTCTGCTCTGGGAGGATTCACAGCTCTTGGGACACAGGGAGAGACTTCTTTTCCAGGGAAAAAAGAGTCAAGGATGAGTCAAAGGACATGGGTCAAAGAACTCCTCTATAAATTGTGTTCACAGCTCTGGGAAAGATGACATTCTTAGGATGGTTTGGGGTATAAAAAGATGAACCCATTCATGGGCTGTGCTCTCTTGTTTGTTAGGGGTTATTGAAATATCACTAAAATCTATTTTTTCATGGAATATCTGAGCAAGGCTGGGGCGGTAGCAAAGGATGAGCCCTGCAATGAAAGGACCACAGGGGTGATGAAGGCCAGGGGGTGCCTGACTCTGGTGAGCAGAACTTCCCAAGCATTCACAGATTCTCAGGGGCTCGGCACTCAGGATTTGGGGTTTGTGCAATCAAGCCAGGACCCTCTGGACCAAGAAAGAGTTTGTAAGAAAGGTCAGTGCCCACCCAGCCAAGTTCTGCTGAAGTTTGAATAAAAATCCTCCCTTTGCTCTCCCCGAGGCTCTATCAGGAGAACATCCTGAGCTCCCCTGTGCCCTTGCACTGAAGCAGATCCATTTCCCTGCACGCTCTCAGCATTCAGGGCACATTTCTGCCCAGGCTAGCCCCATTTTTCACCGTGATTATTCCAGCTACGTCTTCATGATAAAGGCTTATTTTAAGGACAGTACCAAAGATGCTCATATCTGTCTTGATATAAAGACATAAAGGATTCTGCCTCAGCCCAGAGCCTCCTGCTCTCTCTCCTGCTGAACCTGCAGAGGATTTTTCTTGCCTGTCTTTGAGGTTGAACGTTTCCTCAATGACTCTGAGCAGGAGGCCTGATGGAAGAGGCTTGAGCAGGAGTGATCATAACTCAGATTTCATAGAAAATGAACTCATTTATTTTCATATTTACACCCAGGAGATGGCTCTGCTGTTGTTAATCAAAGAACAAATTAAATCAGTGGCATCATCAACCCCTCCTCTTGTGGGGAGCAAGCCAAGGAGATGGAGAGAAAGTCACCCCAGATAATTGGCTGTACATGGAGGGATCAGAGCAGCTTCAAACATTTGGGAAAGTTGTTGGCAAATGCAGGGCTTAGAAGATTGTCTGGTTGTCTCTATGGAAAGATAAAAAGTAGTGATGCCTTCAAGTATTTCTAGATTTTTACTCTTCGTGTATCTGTAACTTGTGCTGTGCTTCTTACAAAGTGCTAAAATCCTCTGTTCCAGCACCTTTGGCCAAACAAGGCTCTCTGAACACAGAGTCAAGGACATATTCATTGCCTTAGGGCCCGAAAATATGTAAAAAGCAGTGAGATAGGGGGAGCAGGCCTGGGGTGGTGAACATCATCACCTGAGGCTGCGATTGGAGAATTAAGGGCCAATGTGCTAATGGGACAGAACTTATAAAAGGTGAAGGGCTCGTGACCCAGGGTCCATTTTGGGTGTAGTCCCTGAGGGGGACTTTGCTTGCCCAAATGTACCTTCAAGGCCTTTGCAGGCCTTGAATAAATTTGTCCACTTTTATGCTCCTAATTTGTCTTGGCCTCTGTTTCAGGTAGCCTGTCTGTTAGGCAACAGTAGAAGAAAATTAGACAGAGAGGAACTGAAAAATATCCTTGACTACAGTCATAGAACCATAGAGTGGGAAGGGACCCTCAAGGACCACCCAGGCCAACTCCTGACCCAACAACCTCACCCTGGGCCTACTCACCCTCCAGGGACAGCAGCACTTCTCAGCCTGATAAAGGCTGATATCAGAAGCAAAAACCCAAGTGGAAAAGGAGTTGTGATGCTGGAAAAGAAGTTAATATTGGTAATTAACCCCCACCAGCAGCAGGGATCATCAGCCAGAATTCGGCATCAAAGTGGAGTGTCCTGAAGGAAGGGACAGACAGAGCCAACAGTTTGGTCTTTCATGGTTTTTTATGGAGAACACCCGACTGAGATCAGAATTTGGGAGTTGTGCAGCCCCACAACCCAGGCCATGCCAAGCAACTGAAATCAGGGTTTGTACAAGGCAAGAAAAGCCCTTGAACCCCAAAATCTGTGCATTGAAAAGAGGAACAAAGGAAAAGGAAAAATCAGTGACAGCATCTCTGTCTCGCAGGGTTGTTTGCACTAAACACAATTCCAAGAATCTGCATTTCCTTCTGGTTTGTTTTTTCTGCTGCTCCATCCGAGTACAGAAAATGAAAACGGATTTTGCAGTAATAGAAGGATACCACCAAAATCATGAAAGATCTTTCTTCAGAATCTATAAAATCCAATGCAGCATTGAGCAGAAAAAATGTCTGTTCTGAGCTATTCCAAATTCCAGAAAGGAATCGCATCGCAGCTCTGAGCTGCCGTGAAAGGTGATGGACATGTGGAGCGGTCTGTGCTTTCCTCTAGAGAGACATCACTGGAGTTTGAGACACCTCAAGCTGTCCCAAATACCCACAAAGAATAAAAATGTTGTAGGAGCCTGGAGTAACCGATTTTCTATTAGAGAGCTGGGGATTGGATGGGATAAAAGGTGATTTGAAATGTCACCTGATGTTTCTGTGGGAGGGAATGGAATGAGCCCGTGGTCAGAGGAGCTGGGGAGTGCCCCAGGTGGTCCTGGGGGGCTCAGGGTGGGCTCAGGGTGGGCTCAGGGTCTCCTTCCCCTGCAGTCAGAGCCTGCTGAGCTGCAGCTCCTCAGGGGAGCGCACCCATCTTTACCTGCCTGAACTAAGGGTTGAATCCCACCCTGAGGACTGTGAGCCCACTCTGGGGGGCCCTAAAACCCACGGACGAGGGCAGCTGAGCACAGGGATGCAGCCCCATCCCCACCAGCTGCCAGGGAGAACAGATCCCCTGCATACCCTATTTAATAAAAAAAATTTAAAATTGGGTTTCGGTTAGGGTTAGGGTTACATCTGTCACCCTGAACAGATCCCCTGCACACCCTATTTAATAACAAAAAAAAATTAAAAATTGGGTTAGGGTTAGGGTCACACCTGTCACCCTGAACAGATCCCCTGTACACCCTATTTAATAAAATAATTTAACAATTGAGTTAAGGTCACATCTGTCACCCCATGCTGGTGCCCCCAAGGTGTCCCAAAGGTCCTCCATCGAGCCCAAAGGGACAGTCACGTCCTGTGCCCTGCAATAAAGAGTATAAATTTCCCTGCACACGCTGGGGATGCAGGGCACGTTTCCGCCCAGGATAGCCCCATTTTTCACCGTGATTATTCCAGCTACGTCTTCATGATAAAGGCTTATTTTAAGGACAGCACAGAAGATGCTCATATCTATCTTGATATAAAGACATAAAGAATCTATTTTTGTTGGGGTGTCTGTGCAGGGCCTGGAGTTGACTCGGTGGGCCCTGAGGGTCCCTTCCAGCTCAGGATGTTCTGTAGTTCTATGATTGTACTCAAGGATACTTTTCAGCTCTTTTCTGTCTACTTTTCTGCTGCTTTTTGAGTTTTATCTTTGCATAAAGACAACCACACAATTAATTTCCTAACCCTAGCGTGTCATGACTCTGGATGGGGTTGTTTTCAGCAGAGGGTTTCCAGAAATCTCAGAGCCAGCACTCCATGGAAAATGGAATGAGAGAACTTCCAGGGGGCTCTGAGTGAAGGCAAAGTTCTGCCCACAAATCCAAGCTGGCTAAAATAAGAAACGAGCTGATGTCTTGCTGATATCTCTGCCGAATCAGCTGCGAACTTCAAAGCCAGGGATTGGGATTGGGATTCCCAAAGGATCCCACAGCATTCAGCTCCCCGGATCTCGTTAAAGTCAAGAACCAGTCCCTGCCTCGCTCTGCATTCACCGAGAGCACAGAGCTGATTTTTGTGTCTATTCTCTGCTTCCCACCCCCAGTTCTGCACCCCCGAAGTGGGACCATCCCAGCAGCGTTCCCTGCTCCTTCCTCTGCAGGGAAAGCATCGCCCAGGGAACAATCGATCCTGGGGTCTTGCAACAGCCAGCTTCTCCTCGGAGGTCTTCCAGGGAAGGAACAAACAGGCCCAACCCTGCTCTGTTCAGGAGGTCTGATAAGATCGCTGCCCACGGGCCGTGGCTGCAGGCCAGGGCTCGCTCCCAATAAACCATTTTCGGCAGGACCACCTTGCCTGGACTTGTCTCGCCACACAAAGCCGGGCGAAGCAAAGCGTTCAGATGCTAAAAATGTGCACCCCTCGTTGGTGTTTGTCCAACAGCGGGAGGCTCATAAATCTCCCGGGAAAGGTGGAATAGGAGCGTGATTAAGAAAACAAGAAGCTTTCTGCATTGATTCTTCTCCTGCTGCTTCCAGAAAAGCTATTGCCTGTTGATGAAATGCCTCCCTGTCTGCCTTCCAAGCCAGCGCTACCCCTGCGAGCGTTCTTTCCAAATCCGCTGCGTTACAAGGCAGACACACTCATGGGATCAAAGGGAAAACACCAACCCAGGCGTGCAGACCTGGCCAGAGGTGGAGAGCAACGCCAGCAGCAGGAGAAAGTTAAGGGACCCTAAGGAGAGAAAGTTAAGAGATCCCAAAGAGAGAAAATTAAGAGACCTCACAGAGAGAAAACTAAGAGATCCCAAAGAGGGAAAGTCAAGAGACTCCAAGGAGAGAAAATTAAGAGACCCTAAAGAGAAAAAATTAAGAGATCCCAAAGAGGGAAAGTTAAGAGACCCCAAGGAGAGAAAATTAAGCGACCCCAATGAGAGAAAGTTAAGAAACCCCAAGGAAAGAAAGTTTAGGGACCCCAAAGAGAGAAAGTTATGGGACCCCAAGGAGAGAAAATTAAGAGATCCCAAAGACAGAAAATTAAGAGACCTCAAAGAGAGAAAGTTAAGAGACCCCAAAGAGAGAAAATTAAGAGACCCCAAAGAGAGAAAGTTAAGGGACCCCAAAGAGAGAAATTTAAGAGATGCCAAGGAGAGAAAATTAAGAGAGCCCAAAGAGAGAAAATTAAGGGACCCTAAGGGGAGAAAGTTAAGGGACCCCAAGGACACAAAGTCAAGAGACCCCAAAGAGAGAAAATTAAGAGACCCCAAAGAGAGAAAATTAAGAGGCCCCAATGAGAGAAAGTTAAGAGACCTCAAAGAGAGAAAGTTAAGAGACCCCAATGAGAGAAGGTTAAGAGACCCCAAAGAGAGAAAGACACCCCAAGATGTCTGTTTTCTGCCTTTTCACTGCAGCTAAAGCCCCAAATTGAGGAACTCAAAAAAACCCCAACCAGCTCAGTGCTTGTGCTTTGCAGGGACTGATCAATGCTGTTTGCAGCAGCTGAGACAAACCCACCCCAGGAATCTCCACACTGCTCTTTCTGTTCCCAGCCATTCCCTCATCCCAGGGATGTGCTGCCTGTCTCCTCCATGCAAATGAGGCAGAGCACTGACCAAAATTCTCCCCAGGAACAGGAGAGCACAGCCCGGCATGGCTGGAAAGCAGCGCCGAGGAAAGAACATTTCCTGTTTTCCAGTAGCCAGCAGATATTAGGAACAATCCTTTGTGCTCGCTGCCAGGCGGGGAAATAGCTAGAGCTGCCGGCGTGTCTGAGGATGTGGTGTGTACACACAGGATCTGGGGCAGAAGGGGAGCTGGAATGTCACGTAGGGAGGACAGGAGGACACCTGTGTCCACAGGCAGCACAGCTGACCAGCCCAGCTGAGCAGTCTGGCCCTGCTGCCTTCCTCTGCTGTCCCAGGGGAGGGGAAGTGTGTGCAGGAGCTGGGCTGGAGCAATGCAGTGAGAGGGTCTCAGGAGGTCCTCAGTTCTGTCCCAGCTCTCTGACAGGAGGCTGAGGTGGGGTCAGTCCCTTCTGCCACGTCACAAGAGGAACGGCCTTCAGTTGCACCAGGGGTGATGCCTTAAGAATTTTTAGATTCTATTCTTCTTGTATCTGTAGCTTTGGGCTGTAGTTCTAGGCTTCATATGAAGTCCTAAAACCTTCTGTTCTTAGCATTTGACAAAACAATTGCTCAGTTAGAAAATCCAAGGACACTTCTCTGCCTCAGAGCCCCAAAATATGGAACCAACAGTGAATTGGGGGGAGCAAGCTTGGGGTGGCTGACATCATCACCTGAAGGTGGAATTGGAGATTTGGGGCCTGATATGCTAATGGACAGAACTTATCAAATGTGAAGATCTCGTGACTCGCTGTCCATTTTGGGTGTAGCCTCTCGAGTGGGCTCTGTCTGCCCTGAATGCACCTAAAGGCCTTTAATAAATTTGTCTGCTTTTCATTCTCCTAACTTTGTCTGTTTCAGGTAACCCTGCCTTAGACATCAGGGGAGGTTCAGATTAGGTACCAAAAAACCCCCAAATCACTGAAAAAGTGCTCAGGCATTGAAAAAAAGTGCCTAGGGAGGTGGTGGTGGAGT
This sequence comes from Origma solitaria, assembly GCA_013397895.1. Lineage (NCBI taxonomy): Eukaryota > Metazoa > Chordata > Aves > Passeriformes > Acanthizidae > Origma > Origma solitaria. The sequence continues at coordinate 31,148 of VZRL01000560.1, forward strand.
CACCATCTGTGGAAGTGTTTGAGAAGTGTCTGGATGTGGCACCTGGGGACATTGTTTAGGTGGCATTTGGTGGTGCTGGTTTGATGGTTGGACTTGAGGATCTTGAAGGTCTCTTCTGATGGTTCTGTGGCTGAAATGGGTCTGGAAGAGCTTAGGGTCAAAAAACCCAAGATTCCTGTATTTTGGAGCCTCCAGCCTCTTCAGGGACCCCTCCTGCTCCCAGACTGGAAATGCAATGGAGCATCCTGCCCTGGAGAGGCTGCTTGGCGCTTCCCAGAGCAGGGCTGAGCTGGAACTGCGGTAAAGCTCATCCCTGCTCTGGGATAAACTGGGATAAACTGGGATAAACCCTCACAACGCTGGAGTTCAGGGGGCTCAGCTCAGTACCTGCCCACGCCCACATCTCCTGTGCCACGGGGTGAGATGGGCATTAAAAAGCCTTTGGTAAAACATTCCTGCCGAACACTCCAGAACCGTGAAGGGATTCCAGACATACTCAGGAAGAGGCCAGAAGCTGGCGTTGGTGGCCTTTTGGAAAGACAGGGAAGGAGAATATTTCAACACAGAAACATTTTCCTACTCTTTCCTTGGGATCCCTGTAACAATTCCAGTAGAAGACAGAATAATTAAGCCTTGCAACCTTGCAGAAAAAGAAAAAAAAAGATAAAATAAGATAACTGGAGGAGGGTGAAGCATGGATGAAGCAGGATCTTCTCAGAGTCCTTCTGAAGAAATAAAATCCTTTTATTTGTAGGATTAGGGAGACACTTGCAGCTCTGCAGTGCAGCTCCTCCTGTAAGTGCCTTCCTGGGCTGTCCACAGCCAGGACCAAGACTTGGCAAAGACAATCATGAGAAATCAGTGTCTCCCTGAGCTGGCAGCTCACCCCAGTGCCCCTGACCTTGCTGGGGCTGAGCTGGACACTGATCAGCACAGACACACAGCCACGGTGGGTTTATCCAACCAGGAATTCCATCCATGGGCAGCAGGACCTGTGTCTGCTGTGGCCATGCCCAGGTGTCTGCAGAGCTCTGCCACAAAGCCATGGCCAGGTGACCTTTAAATGGGCGCCCAAGGGTGAGCACTGGGTGAGGCACAGCCGTGGTGCTGAATGCAAAGCTTGACATTTGAGGGAGGAAAACAGCCTCTGTCTTCAGCTAAAAATAAAAGGCGAAGTGGAGAGAGGTCCAGCCTTTCACCGGTGGAGCAGAAAGTGCAGACACAGCTCTGGGGCTGAGGCAGGACCTCCAGGCTCTGCTTCAAAGGAGAGGAACAAACAGCAAGACAATGGAATCTCCCACGAAGAGAGAGCCCCAGGTGTGTGTCCTCCACAACAAACACCACTGGGAGCAGCTGGAACAGCCTGGGCTGCACTGCTGCCACTGCCAGGGGGGATTTCAGTGTGCAGGACACGGGGAGTGGATCGCCTTTGCTGGACAGGTCAATAGCTGCTGGTGGGAGCTGGTGGTGCAGAATGACAGAGATCGTACCTGCAAGGTCCTGGCAGCTGAGTCAGTCAGGGTGTTTCATACAGAGATTGTGCCTGCAAGGTCCTGGCAGCTGAGTCAGTTGGGGCATTTTGTACAGAGATTGTACCTGCAAGGTCCTGGCAGCTGAGTCAGTTGGGGTATTTCATATAGGGATTTTATCTGCAAGGTCCTGGCAGCTGAGTCAGTCCGGGCGTTTTGTACAGAGATTGTACCTGCAAGGTCCTGGCAGCTGAGTCAGTTGGGGTATTTCATACAGAGATTACACCTGCAAGGTCCTGGCAGCTGAGTCATTTGGGGCATTTTGTACAGAGCTTATGAGGATTACACAAACAGCTCAGCTTGACACCATCCATCTCATATGAAAAATACAAACTGTTAGAGTGGCCTGTCCCCTGCTCTGGGACAAGTGACAATGTTTTGGTCATGTTCCAGCACTAGCCCGGGCCCGGTCATTCCCATGGGGACCTCTGCAGGGGCTGGGGGTGCTGCACAGGGCAGAAGGGATGGCAATCCCTCTGCATCCTGTTTGTGCCTGCATCTGCTGCCTTCCCTTTGCCTTGGAAAGGGAATTTTTGCCTCTTCTGCACGGTTTGGTGATGGATGACTGTGGGAGACCTGAGCACACAGTTCTCAGCTCTCCAGGACCTGCGCAGCCTCACTGGGAATCTTTCCAAAGGGTCAGGGTCCCCTTAGGGATAACTCAGAACAAGCTCCAGGGAGCTGAGGCAGTCAGGCCCCACTGTTCCTCTGAGCCTCCCCTGCTCCTGAACCCACACGTCTGCACAGGAGTCACTCCAGCTCTGGGACAGCCCTGGGTTTGCTCACAGGAGGTTGATTTCCTGCAGCCTCAGGCTGGGCTTTGCCAGCTGTGCCCATGGGAGCTGCTGTGCAGAGAGCCTGGCAGTGCGTGGCACCCGCGTGAGAGCGTGGCCAAGCCACAGAGCCGCTCCAGAGCTTCTGGGGGGCGTTTTTTGTGCTCTGTTTGTACACAGCTCAGCCCAGGGAGTGGGTTTGTCCTTCTTGGCATAGCAGGACCCCCCAGAGCATCGCTGAGCTGTTGGATTGGCCAAGGAGCTGCTGTATCCGTGTTTTGCACACTCAGAGCGCGAGGGGAACCCATACATTCACATGTGGCACTGGGGGATGTACCTGTGTCACCTCGTGCTGCCACCACCTCCTGCGCTGCTTTCTGTGTCTCGAATTATGGCACCCAAAGCTGTCCCCAGATCTGAGCTGAGGCCACCTGTGTGCCCTTGGTGTCTTTGGGGTCAAACCCCCCCTGTGGCTGTGGCTTCAAGCCCCTCTGTTAATGCTCCTTTCTCCAGCACAAACCTGGATTTCACATTTCCCATCTCCCACCTCCTCCTGCCCCTCCAGGAGGAGCTGCAATTCCCATTACCATGCCAGCCTGGCACACCTCCCTCTTCTTTCAAGCAGCTCCCGTGGCTGCCGCTGCCAGCCCTATCTGGAGCCACATCTCTCCCCATCCCTGTCCAAAAGCCACATGTGCCATGTGCAGCTCTTCCCTTCGTGCCAAGAGCTGCAAACACACCCCAGAGATCTCAGGTGAGAGATACCAGGGCTGAGGAGGAATCCTGCTCAGGAGGGTGATCACCAATCCTGTTCTATTTTCTCTTTTGTAATCTTCTCTTGAAGTATTGGAATGAGGAATTTAACCTCTTGTTTTGCCAGAATAAACTTGTTTTCACCCTTAAGCATGTCTGGTATTAAAGGCAAGTCTAGGTGAAGCTCTGAAATCTGGATGAGCATTCCCTGCTGTGAGACAATGCCTCCAAACACAGCAGTGAGGGACACCTGGGACCTGCCACCCCTTTGGATCATCCTGGAGCTGCTGAGTGTGCTGGGCCAGGCTGGGATTTGCCACATTCCAGGTCTGGTGGAATCAGCAGAAAGGCCCTTTGGAGGGAGGCAAGCCCTGGGCTGGGACATTCGTGGTGGGGTGGCATTGCAACCTCCCCCCACCCGAAGGGACACGCAGGTGTCACCTTCCAGCAGAGCCCGTGGGCCACGGAGCTGCTGCCAGGGGAAAATTATTTTTGTCTTGACTGCAGATTCCTCCTTTTGGGGTGGGAGCTGGTGCTGAGGGAAGTTCTTCCAGCTCATGCAATCTGCAGCCAGGTTCAGGTATTACCATCTGTCACATGGACACAGGTGTCACCGATGCTGCAGGGAAAACAAAAACCCTCCAGCAACATTTTTAATGTTAGAGAGCAAAAGCATTACTTTATTTCTGTCCAGGATGTGCCACAGAAATCATTTCATCCACACAGAGCCCGGGTGTGCAGAGAGAATCATTCCATGACAGAACAACATCCTGGCCAGAAAATAAAGTAATGCCCTGACTCTCTAACATTAAAAATGTTGCTGGAGGGTTTTTGTTTTTGGCACAGTTTCGGTGACAATTTTGGTGACCACGAAGGGACAGAGCTTTAGACACTCTATGGATTCTGAGATTGTGAAGGCCTCCGAGTATGCATGACAAAGGGAGCAGGGAATCCTCTATGGAACAGGGAATCCTCTTCGGAGCAGGGAACTCTCTTTGGAGCAGGGAACTCTCTTTGAGCAGGGAATTCTCTTTGGAGCAGGGACTCCTCTTCAGAGCCGTTTTGGGCATTCCTTTGGAGCCTGGCGCTGGCTGCTCTCAGTTCCACACTCAGGATGTTCTCGTTGCAGAAAGAGGGAGAACAGTGGGGCTTGGGAAGGGTTTGTGGATCTGATGCCACCTCCACTTTTCTCAGGATGTTTCCAGACTGGTTTTCCCCTTGCCCATAGGAGCTGTGTGCAGATGTCCCCACCCCATCCACGCCAGGCTTTGGTTGAAGGGGACAGAGCTGGGACAGGTGGGCAGGAAACAAACCCCAGGGCAGGCTGAGCGAATCCATTCTGCATTCCCCAAATCCAGCTGCAACAAACCCCACGGGCAGCAAAAAGGTCTCGGTCAATGCCCAAGGGGATCTGTGACTCTTCTGAGGAACAGCCAAGAGCGGAGGAAGAGCAGCACCAAAACCAGGCCCAGGAGAGGTCATGAACATGGCAATGAACATCCCCGAGGATCAAAGCTGCCCTTAGGGGAAATAAAAATGGAATTTTGCCCCCATTTTCGCTGTGGCAGACACCAGGTCAGCGTTTCTGGTGGAACTGATTTCCTCACTACCATCGTCCTCTGCATTTCCATGGAAAGGCAAACTGGAATTCCAACAGGGAGGGATCTGACCTCAGGTGACACAAAAGCACAGCCCCTGCTCTGCTGCCACATTCTCCATTCTCCTCCTTTGTTTCTCACCTCGGCAGTAACACCAAAATGACCTCCAGTTTTGGAGTCTGATCCCAAATGTCATTACCTGTTTTCAAAGTCTCTGAGATTTAGTGGAAAAAGCTAATGAAAAAAAAAGTTAAAATTTCTTTGAGGTATCATAATAAAAATATTTCCAAATTAACAGAAAATTTGCAGTTTTCAGGCACTTTGGTTTTTAATTAAAAGAACAAAAGTCAAACTTCTGAAGAAAGCAAGTCCTTCTGGGAAAAGCTTCATAAACTGCAAGGGTCCATAAACTCCAAGGCTCATTATTTTGTCAAAATAAAAAATAAAAAAAATCAGCCTAAGCTTTTCAGCAGGCACTGCAGTATTATTAATCACCTCCTTGGACAGTGTGCATGTAATAAAACAAACTAAAATTAGCTGGAAAAAAAAATTTCAAAGAAAAGGCCACTTTCCAACATCCTGACAAATGAAATAAGTGGATGCCCAAACAAAGGGCTAAGAGCACAATTAGGGCAAAGCAGGAACTGGAGGGGCAACGCTGGTCCAGTGCACTTCACATGGAGCCTTTCATCCATCAGAGCCCCCAAAAGTGCTTAATCAAAATACTGGAGAGCGGGAGGAGAACAGAATGACTTGGAGGCAAAGGGAGAAGATAAATGGAGGCTGTGGCACAAAGCATTGAGGTGGAGAAGGGGCTCCTCAGCATTTCCTCTCACAGAAATTCCTTCAGGTCACTCCTCTCCCTTCCTTGTCTCTGAAATGACTCCTTTTTTGTCCCTAAAGGAAGGTGACAAGTGCGTGGCACTGATTGATCAAATATTTGCATTTTTCAGTGCCATTTTTCTGTCGCATCCTTTCCACAGCCCAGCATCACCTTCATTCTTTCTCTCCTGCTACCCTGAGTTTTTGCTGCAGGTGTCTTGCAGCTTTTCCTTGCCCAGCCAAAAAGAAAAGCTCAATTTATCCCTCCAAACCCAGTGGTTTTCCACCTTACATTTCATCCACCCCAACCTGCTCCTTTGGCAGCTCCACCTGGAGGTTTTCCCATTCTCCCGAGGTGCTGGCTGCCCTCAGCAATTCCATGCGATCTGTGGATGGGTCATTGTTCCCTTTCCTTTCAAGATCACACATGAGGCCGCCCGGGACGGTGTGGGGCTCACGAGTGAAACGCAAAGTGGCACCTGCCCAAACCTGTGAATTATGGCCACTCACCGAGCCAGCAGAGGAAGCTGAGAAATAAAAGCTTGTGTGTGAATTATTCCCCAGTCATCCTCGGTTTGATCCATTATTTCGGGGTCTTTCGGTTAATGGTTGGCTGTTTTTCCCAAATGGGGAGGAATTTCAGCATGGGAGGAGCTGTGTTGGCACCGATGGAGCTGCAGGGGACAGGGCAGAGGGGACACTGTGCCATGGAAGGGCACAGTCGGCACAGCCAGGGAGGGATGGCCTTGCCCTCCCACCCTTGAGCCATCTCCTGCTCTCCTGAGCACTCCTCACACCTGGAAGGTTTCTGAGGAGCTCACAAAGCTCAGAAATGTCTTTGTCTGCCTCAAATATGCAAATATTTTGTGTATTGTGATGACAAAGTGCCGAGTCCTGCTCCCCACTCCCTCTCGGTCCCTGACACCCTCCCACCTCTCCGAACCATCAAAACCATTTTTCTTTTCCAGAATGGCATTTTGGGGCTTTGTGTTACCATGTCAGTGATCTCTCAGCAAACCCACCAGAAATAGGAAATTAAAATCAGAATTCTTGCCTGGAAGCAAGGGGAGAGATTGTGAACAGAGCTGGAAGAATAATAACGATGAAGTGAAAGCAGCTCTGCTGGCTCTCCCAGCAATGAAGAAATTCAGATCATCCAACAGAGCATTTCTGTGTTACCTCCACCAAAATGAGAGGAAAATCTCCATTGCAGAAAATCTAGTAGTGGAAAGAGAAAAAATATGAACATCGCAAACTTTAAAACAAAGATCCACACAGAAGAGATAATACATTTCCAGAAATTTGGAGATAATAAATTTTGGAGATAATAAACTTTGGAAATAATAAATTTTGGAGACAATAAATTTTGGAGATAATGAATTTTTGCCTGTTCAGGGGTTCCGAGCTCATCCAAGGAAAAACCCTCTGGTCTCTGTCTCCAGGGATTTCTTACCCTCACCTCAGACAGTCGGAGGATCACTGGAACAGGTCCTTGTGTTCACATTTACTGTGGGTTTGGTGGGACAAGTGAAGTGCAGAAATGCAGGACTCAGGAATGCATTTTATTGTGGATTTGGTGGGAATTTAAGGCACATAATCAAAAGCAAGGGGAAAAGCGAGAGGTAGGAGAGAGTGAAAGCCCCAGTTCCTGCCTGACTTTATTTTTTATATCATCTTATGCTTTGAGGGCAGAAAGGGGAGCAGGGTTTGTGCTGGGATTCAGCTGGAGCTGGCTAAGAACCTCCTTGAGTTTTGGAAGCAAAAACCTGACCCTCTGACCAGCTGATTTTTCATTTCACCAAAAACCTGACTGTCTGACCAGCTGATTTTTCGTTTCACCAAAAACCTGACCCTCTGACCAGCTGCATTATTTTTTATTTCACCAAAAACGTGACAGTCTGATCAGCTGCTTTATTTTTCATTTCATCAAAAACCTGGCCCTCCTGTGTGCATTTCTCTTCAATCCAAGGTCCACCCTCACCCAGAGGACTCCAAAACCTTCTCTCTCTTCCACCCACTGACCTGGCAGCAGAGCGTGTCCCTCTCCTGCCATCCTTTGTCCACTCCATGAGGTCCCACATCCATCTGCTCCTGCAGATCTGTCCAAAGGGACTCCTGCTCTCCCTTTGGGCACTCTCTGCCCTGCTTGTGGGAGGCTCCATCACATCCCTTTCCCAGCTCCTGTTCCTGCTCTGCCTTCCCGGAGCATCTGCCTTGTTCCAAAGTGCTCCCAGGGCTGAGCCTGTGAGCTGTGTCCTGAGCTCCCTCCATGGAATCCTGGAATGGTTTGGGTTGGGAGGCACCTTAAAGTTCATCCCATCCCATGGATCCCATCCCATCCCGTGGATCCCATCCCATCCCATCCCACCCCATCCCATCCCACCCCATCCCATCCCATCCCGTGGATCCCATCCCATCCCATCCCATGGATCCCATCCCATCCCATCCCATGGATCCCATCCCATCCCATCCCATGGATCCCATCCCATCCCATCCCATCCCATCCCATGCCCCCCCTGCCATGGCAGGGACACCTCCCACTGTCCCAGGCTGCCCCAGCCTGGCCTTGGACACTGCCAGGGATCCAGGGGCAGCCACAGCTTCTCTGGGAATTCCAGCCCAGCCCTCCCCACCCTCCCGGGGATCAATTCCTTCCACATATCAACCCAAAATTTCCCCTCTTTCCACGTGGAGCCATTCCCACTTTTCCTATCACTCCAGTTCCTGATGAGCAGCCCCTCTCCATCTCTCCTGGAGACCCTGGAGCTTGACCAGCCTGTTCATCCTTCAGGAGTGCCCTGAGCACCCCTCCTCAGGCAGGAGTTTTGAGTCATTATTCATGGCTTCAGCAATAATTCACAGCTCCTTTGTTTTGTGGTTAAATTGGTGAGGTTTGCTCAGGGAGTCACAGTTTGGAAATCCAGAGGGAATGTTTCGATGGCCCCTGCTCATGTCCTGCATGGGAATAAAGAGATTTTCCCCATGATTTGTGTGTCAAGACTCCCCATGACATCATCAGGTGGCCACAGCTCCCTGACCTGGCCCTGTGAGAGGAGCTGTGACTTCATCCCTACCTCAGAAATTGTTTGCACAGGAGTGGGAAGAGAGAGGTCTCAAGACATGAACTAAAAGAGGTATTTAATTGCTCCAGTTCCAAACTTCTTTTTGTAGCGCAAACAAGTGCATAAATTACAGGGAAATAATCCACTCTAAAATGGGGGAAATAACAGGAATTTTATCCACTTCTTTTGCCAAAACAAAACATTTCCTTCATTCCAAACTGGCAATTTTAGCTTGTTTAAACTCCTAACAAATCAATAAAGAAGAAAACAATTATTGACCAAGCTTTTCCTTTTTTTTTTTTTTTTAAATCAAGACTTTCTCTCCTTATAAGGAAAGTCAACAGCCTTTGTTCTGAGGTAATTCAAGTGTCTCCACTGGCAGGAAAGTTTCCAAGTTTTCGGTTTAGATGTTTTCCTTTGTGTGCTTGACCTTTCCTCCAAGCTCCCGCCCTCTCCCTTTAATCTCTAACCAGCGCTTTGGTGCCGTGCTTGGGTTGGGTTCTTATATTTTCCTTGAGAGCAATCCGTGCCTCTGGAGCAGAGTCAGTGCTTCTGCTCTCTTCCTGGCAAGGGAAAACTGATCCCGGGTCTTATAGACAAAATTCCAAGGTGTTTGGATGTTGCCCAGCACTGGGAAAGCTGAAGTTAGTGCTGTGCTCTGTGGGTCACCCATTGAAACCCACCTGCAACCCTGGAATGTTCCAGGCCAGGTTGGATGGGGCTTGGATCACCCTGGGATGGTGGAAGGTGTCCCTGCCATGGCAGGGGTGGAATGGGATGGGCTTTGAGGTCCTTTCCACCCAAACCATTCTGGAATTCCATATTTGAGCACCTGCATCCCATTTTCAGTGTCCTCTTGTCAAAAAACATAGTGACTGATGCTTAGTGCTCCAAGCCTCTGCTTCTAACATGGATTTTCCTCTTGGTTTGACCTTTCCTCTGAGGGTCACCAGGAAAATGAAGCCTGGAATCAGCCTGGAATCAGGAGATTAAAGTCTCTGCTGGGGTAGCTCTGTCCAGGAGCAATTCCATAGGCTGAGGTTGGAGATGCCACAGAAGAGGTTGGAGATCCCACCTGAACACGAGGAAGGAATCCTTTACTGAGAGCAGTGGAAGAGCTGCCCAGGGAGGCTGTGGAGCCTCCTTCCCTGGTGCTCCAGGAGCAGGTGACCCTCTGGGGCCCTTCCAGCACCCCAGGATCCCATGGGATCAGGGACTGGGAAACACAAGGGGACCCAGGAGGAGAAAGCTCCGTAATGTGTTAGACACCAGCACAGAGACACTGGAGGGGAGCACTGGGACTGGGATGGGACTGGGAGTGGGATTGGGAATGGGAATGAGACTGGGATGGGGATTGGAACTGGGACTGGGACTCTGACTGGGAGTAGGATTGCAGTTGGGACTAGGACTGGGAATGGGACAAGGACTGGGATTGGAATTGGGGCTGGGAATGAGACTTGGAGTGGGAATAGGAATGGGAATGAGACTGGGAGTGGGAGTAGGAATGGGAATGGGACTGGGAGTGGGAATGGGAATGGGACTGGGACTCTGACTGGGACTGGAGCTGGGACTGGGACTGGGACCTCCTGCCATGGCGGTCCTAGCCCAGAGCCCTGTCCCGGGGCGGGGCCAGCTGGCTGTGTCCGCTCTGTGTCCAGGTGCTGAGGAGGCCCTGGACATTCCCAGGCCGGCAGGCAGAGTTTGGAGCTCCCTCTGGAGCTGAGGCTTCTCATCTGCAGCACCACAGGCACCTCCAGAGAGCTGAGGCACAGAGATTTTTCCACCTCCTGGCTCTGTGGGGGCTGAGGGGAGGTCTCTTCCTACACATTTTTTTGGGATGGGGACCTCTGGACAGAAACCAAGGGCCCTCAGAGAAGAAGCAGCACAGGGACCAATCCTGCACCTTGACTTGTTTCTGTTTGTGACAATGGCACCACGGGGATCGTGGGTTATGTCGTAAGATGTATTAGTCATCATAGAAAGGTTGGAAAGGAATTCCAAGACTCCGAGACCTCCAAATCCAACCTTTGCCCAAATCCCCCCGTGCCCACTGAACCACATCTCGAGTGCCACGTCTGCTTGGTTTTTGAGCACTGCCCTTCAGCCTCTGCCAACATTTAAACACTCTTTCAGTGGAAAAATTCTTCCCAATATCCAACCTGAACCTCCCCCGGCACGACGTGAAGCTGTTTCTCCTTGTTTATCATCAGGTTTCTGAGAGAAGAGGCTGAACCTCCTTTCATGTGGATGTGGAGTCCAGGCTGGTGAAGCACAATGGGCTGAAAACTTCAGGGCCCAAATACAATTATGAGTCTTCATCATCTATGGAAAAATCATATCCTTTTGAGACAGTGGGACAAAGCCTCTGAGGTGGCACAATGAGCCCGCAAAAGTCACAGCAAGTACAAATTTGCCTCTTTGGTGGAGACCTCTCTTGGATCTGATGGAGAACTAAAATATGAGCCCAAATCAGGAAAAGTGGTTCCTGGGAGAAGATCTGAGTCTCCTCTGGAGAGGAGCACCCCAACAGGGATCAGGCAAGGAGCAGGTCCGGCGGGGACGGATGGAAGAGTTAAACACCAAGGTGTCCACAAGTGGAGACAGCAGGAGATGGTGAAGAAGGAAAACAAGCTGGATCCAGCCTCCCTTAGCTCCGGGGGCTTCTGGATTGAAGTTTTCCTTAGAAAGAGAGCAGGGAAATGGAAAGGGAGAAAGATAATAAAGGGAGATGGGATGCAGGAGGACTGGAGATGAGGGGGCTTGGGATGTGCCCAGTAAAATCTCCAGTGTGCTGGAGGGATCGGTGGCTGATGAGCTTTGGAGGGGCTCCAAGACCATTTGAAGAACAGGAGAAATAAGAGCAGGAGTATAAGAAATAAGGAATAAAAGCAAAGAGGATCCCCCGGAGCAAGGGGGTCTTCAACAGGGGCAGCACCAAGTGGGAAAATCCTCCAGGGGCTCCTGTGCAGCCATGGCTGGGGGAGCTCAGAGCTCATTCCTGTTCCAACAGCTCAGCTCAGACAGCCGTGAGTCACAGCAGCATTTTTAGCTCCTTACATAAGCACTGCCAAAAGGGAAGGTGTTCCAGCAGCGCTGCCAACACAAATGCCCAGGGATGCGCTCTGCAGCCGGCGGGATGAGTAAGCAGCGGCTGCGGGACGAGCTGCGAGCATCTCTCACACCTCACCAGGTGTTTTGCAACACGGCTGAGCTGGAGCTCTGCCTCTGGTGGCAGCTGTTTCACCAAATGTAGTGCTGGTGGGGCAGAGCTGGGAGAAAAATCCCCAGGAAAATGTCTGTGTTCCCATCACAAAACCCTGTCTGTGGAATTATCCCTGTGCACAACCCCTGGCTCATTCTCCAGCATCACACCTGAGGTGTTTCCCTGCCACAGACCCCAGAGGCGGTTGTGACTAAATTTTGCATGCCTTGTTTCTCTGCTAAAAGTCCACAGGAACAGCAGAAATGGAATTAACCCTTTTGGGATCAGTGAGCATCACTGCAGATCCCCTACCTCTGATGGGTGAAAATGGAGGAGTTTCTCCAGGGAGAAGCTGATCAGAGACATCTGATCAGGACAAGAACAAGGACAATGATCCTGATGATCCCCAGTTCTGCTCCAGCCCACACAGAACCATGATGTTACTCCAAGAATATCAGACTCGCCCTGGAAATCAGGGGTTGATGGTGGTTTGCAAGTCCCATTCAGTCCTGAACAGCACCAGAAAACTTCTGGAATCACTCAACAATGTTGTGTCCCACTGAGCTGGCCCCTCAACTTCTGTGCCACCGAACGAGTGTGAAGAGGCCTCAACAAAAGGCAGCATTTCTGCGTTCTCCAAATTTCGCCTCTCACCCGGCTCCCTACGCCAGCAGCTGCCTCACACCTGCCCTCTGCGAGGAGGGAAACTCCCTCTATTAAAGTTCTGTCCCCAGGAAACAGAATGGCACCCTGGGCTCGCAGAGCCACACCACGCCCTGTGCTTACCCGGCTGCTAACCACTTCAAAGCAGCGCTGCCCTGAGCAAGGCTGGTCCTGAGAGGGCTCAGCCAACATTTCCTGGGGAAGAGCACTGCAGGCTGCTGTGCTCAACACCTCCGAGAGTCTGGCCAGGGCTGAATCTCTGCAGCAGCAGGATGTGGCTTAGGTGAGGGATGAACCCAGAAACTCTGGTGTCTCTGTGTTTGAGGAGAAGTGAAGGAAAGATGCCAAATTCAGCTTAGAAAAGTTTTCTTACCCCGAACTTGGTGATAAGGTGGAGCCCTGGGCAGGTAAGGATGTGCTGGAGGGTCTCTGTCCCACCTTGATACAAAATCCCGTCTTATCTGGGGTGTCCTAGGGGAGGTAAAATGGAATTCAGAACCCTTAGGCAGCAAAGTACCAAATCAGCAGCACAGGATTAGAGCAGAATCATTGTTTTACCAGAGGAAGAACATTGTTTTACCAAATCCCCTTTCCTCCAGGAGGGATTGAATATTCCACCCTGTCCAAACCCCCAACACCAACGCCAGGGCAAAAGCTGCTCTGTCAAACATCTCCTGATGTTCAGGGACCGACTCATGGCACCAAGGCCGCTCCTCAGGGCTGGGGTTATCAAAGAGAAAACTCCGTTTTCCCAAAGCCAGGCTCCTTCCCTTCCTACAGACAAACCTGGGCACTCTTTTTTAACCCCAAACCACCCTTCTGTCCTGCTCCTTGAGCCTCAGAGTTCAGCAGGTCTCAGGTTGAAATAAAATATTACCAGAGTGGTCTCTGCACATCCCTCCTCCAAATGAATCACCCAGAATCTTGGCATTTTTGTCCTAATTCCATGACTGACACATTTCCATCCTGACTCTGAGAAAGGGTTAAAGCTCACTATCCCACATTTCTTGTGCCCTTGCAGCCTCCTCACCACCATCACCCCCTGATTTCCAGGGCGAGTCTGATATTCTTGGAGTGAGAGCATGGTTCCGTGTGGGCTGGAGCAGAACTGGGGATCATCAGGATCATTGTCCTTGTCCTGATCAGATGTCTCTGATCAGCTTCTCCCTGGAGAAATTCCTCCATTTTCACCCATCAGAGGGAACCACCTCGGATGTCTCCTTGCCCAGCGATGTCACAGGTTTTAAGGAAGTAAAAGAAAGACCCATTTAACACATTTGAAACTTTTAAAGTGGCATTAAAGTGCTTTTTCCTTTGGGAAGAAGGGCTGGCTCAGCCTGCTCAGTGCCCAGGAGCTCTCAGAGTTCTGCCTTCCATCACAGCTCGTTCACTGCTGCCTGCAAATCATGCTCGGGCTGAGAACTTCTGCACTAGCCAAGTTTATTCTGTTGGGTTGGGGGGTCCATCCAGCAGCTGCAGGTGGCTCCACTCTGAGGAGCTGAGCCTGGCTTTTCCAGCAACAAATGCAGTTAAAAACATGCATAAAACTCATTCATGCTACAGCAAATGGAGTTAATCATTCACGGTCCCAGTGCAGGATGAGAGTTCCACTGACAATAAACCACAACAGCTTTCCTTGAAACACCATCCCTTCATTCCAGAACGACTTCTTCAAACGCCAGATAACTTTCTAGATCAGTGTCACAGGTAGGTCACCAGAAGGATAGATTGTCCTCCATTCCTGCCTGATTACACCCGTAAGCAAAACTCTCTTATCAGCTTCAGAATTGCTCTCCAGACGGTGCCACCAGGATCCCTGGGCTGCAGCACCAGCATCGCTCTTCTCCAGCACCAGAATTCCTCTTTTCCAGCACAGCACTGCCCTCCTGCCTCTGGAGACACAGGAACTGGAGCACAGAACTGATGGATCCATCTGAGAGGATGAAGAAAGGCTGTCCTGATTCCCCAGGACCAGGCAGGCTGCTCACAGTGAAAGTGAAAGTGAAATCTAGAAGGGTATGGAAATGCCACACCTAACGGGCAGAAATAGGTGGGAAAATCTAGGTAGGCACAGGAGAAGGTTCAGGTTGGGCATTAGGAAAAATTTCAGGAGTTGGAAGGGGCTGCCCGGGGCTGTGGAGGAGTCACCGTCCCTGGAAGAGCTCAAAAGCCAAGCAGGGGTGGCACTTCATGACCTGGTTTAGTGACATGCTGGGCTTCAGTCAAAGGTTGGAGTTGATGATCTTGGAGGTCTTTTCCAACCTTAATGTATCTATGGAATGGAGAATGTGATCCAAGAAAGCTTTGCTTGGTCACAGTCCTTGAGTTATTGTGGTAGTTTTGCCTGGCCCAGTTTTTGCCAGTGAACAGGGTGGGGTACAAAGATGGCTCCTGCATGTCCTGAGTAAAGATTCTGGAAATTTTCCACCATGTCCAGCAGAGCCAATCTCTGATGGCTCTGAAAATGATGGACATGCTCCTGGCCAAACCTGGGCCAATTAGAGATGTTAGTTATGCCTCTGTGAAAACATAGTTAAGAAGAAATCAAAACAATGTGAGCACGCACTTCTTTTTAGCCAGAGAAGGAGGAGGAGGAGGAGGTAAAAATAGGTGAGGGAGAACAACATGGAGGCAGCAAGGTCAGTGGAGAAAGTGGGGGAGGAAGTGCTCTAGGCGCCGGAGCTGAAAACCCTCTGCCAGCCGTGGTGAAGACCATGG
>VZRL01000560.1:46751-88388 GCA_013397895.1 Origma solitaria
AAATAGAGAAACAGTGTCTGCAGTGGAAGAATTGCGATGGACTGACCTAAGAGAAAAACCCCACAGCCTGCCCCTGCCTGGGAGTTGTTTGGATAATTGGAAAGGAGGGAGGGGGTGAGCTGGGAAGCGGTGCCTTAAGAGGGAAAGGGGGGTGAGTGAAGAAATAGTGTCTTAAGAGCTTATTTTTATCTCCAATTTATCCTCTGACTCTGTTAGATTAATAAATCACTTTTTTTACAACTTTAAGTTTCCCGCCTGCTCTTGCCCTGAATCTTGTGCGTCCCTTATCAGTGATCTAATCTCAACTCATGAGTCCAGTGTTTTGTGTTAGTTTTTCCTCTCCTCTGCATAGCTGCAGCAGGAGAGAGCATAGAAAGCAAACGTCGTAGATGCCTGGCATTTAGCCAGGGTCAAACCCACGACAGTTATCCAAGAGGAAATTCAGGCACACACCTCTTGCTGGTGACCACCAGCGTCCCCAGGTCTCCCCAGCCCCAGGGAAGAGCAAGCAGGCAGCTGTGTCCCTGTCACCCCTGGCCTTGGCAGCAGCACCTCTCTCTCAATACGAGATTCCCACATTCCCACCCCTGTTAGTGCAGCTCTGAACCTCAGGAGGACGAATTCCTTCTGCTGGAGCAGCACCAAGAGCCACAGAGAAATTTTTAACTGACACTGCTTGTGCTGCAAACCTCAGCACCATCCCCTCTCCCACCCCAGCGAGCTGAGGAAGGTTTACCCCACTCTAGGAATAGAGGATCATTCAGCTTTGGCTGAGAGCTGCACAGTGTGGGATGATCGGAGCAAATCCCAGCTCTGATTCCAGTTACAAGTGGCTCCCTCCACACCCAGGGGAGTGGGGAGCACCAGGACCTGTCCTTTAGGGAACACCAGGACCTGTCCTTTGGGGAACACCAGGACCTGTCCTTTGGGGAACACCAGGACCTGTCCTTTGGGGAACACCAGGACCTGTCCTTTATGGAACACCAGGACCTGTCCTTTGGGGAACACCAGGACCTGTCCTTTGGGGAACACCAGGACCTGTCCTTTAGGGAACACCAGGACCTGTCCTTTGGGGAACACCAGGACCTGTCCTTTGGGGAACACCGGGACCTGTCCTTTAGGGAACACCAGGACCTGTCCTTTGGGGAACACCGGGACCTGTCCTTTAGGGAACACCAGGACCTGTCCTGTTCTCCTTCCCCATCAGAGGTTCCTGGGGGCGGCTGAAAACTCACACCAGAGACGATGTTCTGGCATCCATTTCAAGGAGTTCTGCAGAAAAAGAGCTACAGAATTACCAATTCAGGTGATTAAGCAGGACCTCGAGGAGGACTGGACAGCTCTGGTGGGCAGCAAACCTCTCTCCTCTGCCACCAGCTCCCTGACCCTGCTGCTGCTTCTCCTGTCTGGATGACAAGTGTTATTGCAAGCCCTCAGGCAAGCTGTAAATCCAAAAACATGCACACCCTCCATTAACATTAGCAACAATATTTAAATCACACTCTAGAGGCTAATTGGCGAAAATTCAAAGGTGACACAGAGAGAGCAGCCCTTGAACAAAGCATCAGATGTGGAGGTGCTGTTGCAGCTTGCCCAGGCTCTCCCGCTCCCCCTGATCCAAGAGGGCACATCCAGCACGGCCCAGGCAGTGTGAACTGTGCTCCCAGGGTGCCAAAACCACAGGGACAAGGCTCAAGGGCTTCATGGGGCAGAAAAATGGGTTCCTGTCCAAGATGGCACAAACAGCTGCCCACAGAACCCCAGAATCATGGGATATTGGGGTTGGGAGGGACCTCTGAGCATCAGAGCTCTGCCAAGGCAGAGACACCTGGAGCAGGTGACACGGGAATGCATCCAGATTGGTTTGGGGTGTCCCCAGAAGGGACACTCCACAACCTCCCCGGGCAGCTGCTCTGCCGCCTCCATGGGAAGAAGTTCCCTTCCTGTTGAGGTGGAATTTGTTGTGGTTTAGTTTATGGCCATTGTTCCTCATCCTCTCACTGGATGCGGCTCAAGGGCTTCGCGGGGCACATAAGTGTGTTTGTGTCCAAGATGTCACAAACAGCTGCCCACAGAACCCCAGAATCATGGAATGTTGGGGTCGGGAAGGACCTCTGAGCATCAGAGCTCTGCCAAGGCAGGGTCACCTGGAGCAGGTGACACGGGAATGCATCCAGGTGGGTTTGGGATGTCCCCAGAAGGGACACTCCACATCCTTCCCGGGCAGCTGTTCCCATGTTCCATGGAACAAAGCTCTCTGTCACATTGAGGTGAAACTCATTGTGGTTTAGTTTGGGGCCATTGCTCCTCATCCTGTCCTGGGCACCCCTGAACAGAGCCTGGCACCGTGCCCCGGTGGGCTAAAACTCGAGGTTTTAGGAAAGCAGATCCCTCCCCAAAACCAGGATGTAGCAATTGGAGTTACGACCTGTGTTTGACATCTCCCTTCAATCCCAGCTCCTGGATGGATGGTGGGATGTGAGACTCCGCTCTTCCCACAAAGGCTCCCTGTTGAAAAGCACACTTCAAACGTGACATTTGCTGGCTCGGTATCAAAAAAAAAGCCTTTAAATAGACCCACACTGACATTCTCTGCGCAGCCAGATGTTGAAGTCAGTGTTAAACTGGAGTCATTTTCATACAGATCCGTGATCTTTAACATTTCTGAGCTAAGAGAGAAAAAGTACTTTACAAACCCCTCTGGGGATATGGCCCATAAAAGAGTAACTGAACTGTGGACTCTCAGGAACTGAAACTTATGCAGTGTCTTTATTTAAGTAGCTGCACTTCATTTTCTCCCCAATTTTCATGCCTTTCCCAAAGCCATGAGTCAGGGCCCGAAGGACTCTCCGGTTGCCCCCACGGCAGCTCTGCAGCTCCTCTCTCAGCAGCAGGGATGGGATGAGTCTGCAGGAGCAGCTCGAGGTGTGGGTGAGGAGGAACGCAAGAGGAGGAGGGTGAGAAGGGTCAACTTTGGCTCCTGTTTTGCCAAGGGATTGCTCCCACAGGAATGTGCCTACAGAGCTCCAGGGCAGGGGTGTGTGAAGCGCTCCTGAGCCCCCCTTCCCTCCCCAAGAGCCGACACATCCCCGTGGCAGCAAAAAGGGTAACTCCTCTCAGTATTTAGGACATGTATGGGAGCTCTGTGTTTGCTTGGCACCTTTCGCCCGAGGTTTTGCACATCATAAAACAACCTGGGAAGGAACAAACCCTCGAGGGGCAGGGTCTGACTGTCCAGCCTTTCCCTCCCAGCACCCACCCCTCTGCCCAAGGCTCTTCTTTGCCAAATATCTTCACCATTCCCAGAATTTCTCCTCTTTCCTGTGAGGTTGGAAGGACCCAACTGGTTTGATACCTTGTCCAGTTCAGCCTGGAGAATTTTCTCTGTCCCCTCTCATAGCTTCTCTCGCTGCTGGACCCAACATTTGCCACAGATCTGTACCTCAAGGAGATTTCAGCCAAAAAACATCTCCATGAGCAGCCTAAATCTCCCATCCACAGCCCCAGACGCTGCAGCTGTGCAATGAGAGGTCCTGTGCCCAGCACAGCACCCAGAGCAGGGCACACAGTCAGTGTCACCTTCCCAGGGCTCTTCCTCAGAGCATCCCCCGAGGCTGCTCCCAGCTGGATTATCCTGCTGGATCCTGGGAAACCACCACAAAACCGATGAGAGTTCCAAAAGAACTCAGCAAAGAGCTTGGACCCAGGCCCTGTGCTCTGGAGGAGCCCCCCTGAGCAGTGGTACATGAGCTGCTCATTCCCAGAGGGCTGGGGATGGGCTCTGCCTGTGGGGTGGGAGCCTGTGGTAATATAAATTTAATATATTCAGTATAAATATCTAATATAAATGAGACCAACTCATTTCACAGCCCACCCCAGACGTGTGAGGTGACATTGGGATGCCCTTTCCTGCTGCCTCTTTCTCTTTCACTGCTCCACATCTCCTGTCCTGACCTCTCTCACCCATCCCTTTTCTTTCCTGCTGCCCTATTCTTTTTACTTAAATCTAAAAGCTCGCCTACTGTAGAAAATGCAAGGAAAAACAGAGAGGAAAAGATGAAAGAAAGGAAATGGAATTAATCACGGTGTAGTCATAACAACAAAAAGGCAGAAAGATAAAGGAAGGAGAAAGAAAAGGCAGAAAGATAAAGGAAGGGAAAGGAAAAGTAGAGCAGGAGAGCTCTGCAGTGGGATGGAAATGGGGAAAGAAGAAAAGAAAAGAAAAGAAAAGAAAAGAAAAGAAAAGAAAAGAAAAGAAAAGAAAAGAAAAGAAAAGAAAAGAAAAGAAAAGAAAAGGCGAAAAGCTTCAGTCAGGAAAATGTGGGAAGATAAAAGGAAAAGGACACCTTGATCCACCAGCACAGACAGGGAGCAATAAACTGGGACAGGATTTCACAGCTGGAGCTGATGTGATGGTGTGGAGTGGCTGTCACCAGACAGGAGATGCCCAGGGCATAGAGGTCGGGAAGTTCCCTCCAGGTGGGACCAGCCCAGAGAGCACGAGGAGCTCCTGCTGAGCATTTCCCCTTTAACTCAGACACCTTCCCCCCTGGCCCAAACTGGCTGATCCCTGCCCTGGCCACCATCTCCTCTTGCTCTATCGGGCCCTGATTTGTCCCATCTCCCCCAAATCCTGTCCCTCCTGGCACGGCTGGGGAGAAGCTCTGGCTCCCAGGTGTGTCTTTATCAGCACTGCGTCCTGATGAGCGTCCCCAGGAGTGGGGACAGGGTCCAGAGAGATGTTCCAGGACACTTCAGGGGCTGAGGGCCACATGTCCTTGCTGGGTTTTGGTGTCAGCTCTGCTGGGCTTGGGGTCTGCAGGGCCTAAGTTCTTACTGAGCCAGGGTCTGCAGGGCCTGAGTTCTTACCTGAGTTCTTACCTGAGTTCCTACTGAGCCAGGGTTTGCAGGGCCTGAGTTCTTACCTGATCCAGGGTCTGCAAAGTCTGATTTCTTACCTGATTTCCTACCTGAGTCAGGGTCTGCAAGGCCTGATTTCTCACCTGAGTCAGGGTCTGCAGGGTCTGATTTCTCACCTGATTTCTCACGTGATTTCTCACCTGATTTCCTACCTGAGTCAGGGTTTGCAGGGCCTGAGTTCTCACTGAAATCAGGGTCTGCATGGTCTGATTTCCTACCTGGATCAGGGTGTGCAGGGCCTGATTTCTCACCTGATTTCTCACCTGCAGCAGGACCCAGGCAGGACCAGGAGTGTCTCCCTGAGCAGGGACCCCATGGCTCCATGCTCACACCTCTGCCCACATCCCTGCCCTCATGGGGCTGGAGCAGACGATGCTGATGGAGCCATCCCCACCTGCCACCACCCAGGAGGACAGAGAGGAAAGACCCCTGGGTGACTGCAGGACCCCCATTTTAGCTGGAGATGCAGCCCCGTGCTCCAGGTGTGACACCCGAGCGCATCACCGTGGGCTCGGAGCAGCAGCTGCCTCTCCCATTGCTGCTCTCGGGGCCCTTGGGGCCCATCCCAGCCCCGGTGGAAAGCTCAGCCCCACCCTCCAGACCGGGATAATGTTTTCCCAAAGCCTTGCCGTGGTTGGATTTTGTTTTGCTGAGCTGTTGCTACGCACCTGAGGCTCCGCCGGGGCTCCGCAGAGGAAGCAGCCCTGGCAAAAGGCACCAAATCATTGTTCTGGCGCTTTCTGTGTCATGGACAAACACATGAATCTGCTCTTGTTTATCGGGAGGCAGCAGGGCAGGATTTCGCTGGGTTGATTTGTCTGTCGGACCTGCTGCTCTCTGTGGCAGCACTTAGCCCCAAAAAACAAAACCAGGAAGAGACTAAGTGTTCCCATACAGCTTCCAGCACAATCAGCAGCCCTCCTCGAAAGCGCCTTTGAAACGAGAAATGTGAGAGGGAAAAAACAATTAACACCAGGGACTTTATTGAAAGAAAAAAAAAATACAAAAAGACAATTCTTCCATTAATCAGACCCTTATCAGCAGCAAGGTGATATAAAGCCAGGGTTTAATTGGAAGTGAGCAATGTGTTTGTGCTGCTGTGGAGAGCCTTGTCTATGCGAGCAGGAATGTGGCCTGCATCCTGTTTTCCTCGCTGCTGGGGGAGGAATCCGCTCGGCCATTCCTTGAAAGGCTGCGGCGTGTTTGCCACCAGCTCCATGCTGGGCCCGTGAATCGAGTTCCTGCTCCGCGGCATCCTCTGCGCTCCCAGGGATCCCAAAACACCGAGATGTTTTGGAGGAAGGCAGCAGCCATCCCTCCAGCAGGTGTTCATGCTGCTGGCCCCGCTGGCCCTTTGTGCTCTGTCCAGCTCTCCTGGGGGCAGCAGGACAATTCCCAGAGCAGGGAGATGATCCCAGATTCCATATTCCAGATCCAAGGCTGCTTTACTTGCTCGCCCTGCCGTGTCTTTGTGCTCCGTCCAGCTCTCCCGGGGCAGCAGGACAATTCCCAGAGCAGGGAGATGATTCCAGATTCCAGATCCAGGGCTGGTTTGCTCACTGACCCTGCTGTCCCTTTGTGCTGCCCCCTCTCCTGGGGACAGCAGGACAATTCCCAGAGCAGGGAGATGATCCCAGATTCCATATTTCAGATCCAGGGCTGCTTTACTTGCTGGCCCTGCCATCCCTTTGTGCTCTGTCCAGCTCTCCCAGGGCAGCAGGACAATTCCCAGGGCACGGAGATGATTCCATATTTCAGATCCAGGGCTGGTTTGCTCACTGCCCTGTTATTCACCCATGCCTTTGCAAAGGGCAGCACACACAAATCGTGGTTTGTAAAGGTTTGTAAAGGTTTGTTTTGCTCCACCCTGCCCTGTGCAGTGCCTGGGGGTGCTGAGAGCCCCCAGGAAAAGCGAGACAAGGCATCAGGCAGGGAGGGATCCTCCTGTCCCTCTGCTCCTCCACCTGTGAGGGACCTTTGAAGGGCACTCGGTCACTGCCTTCCATGGCAAACCCTCAGGGATGGGTGTGACCTCTGCCAGCCCCTCAGCTCCATCCCAGCGCCCTAAAGGATGTCCCTGACTGATCCTGGCTTTTCCCTCCTTCTGCTTCCTTGCATCCCCCCCTTTCCAGTATGGGCAATTCGCCCTGCTCCACTGCCATGGCGTTAAATGTTAGCCTGCCTTTAACACCAGGATACACACAATTTATAAACCCTTTTCTCCTCTCCCCAGCCCCAGCCTCTCAGGAAGGGAATCACAGCCCTGCCTCCACCCTGCGTTTTGTCAGGATGAACAGCCCCCACCCACATTCAACACTTTTCCTGCACCAAAACTCCTCTTGGCTTGGATGGAGATCTGTCCAAACCTCGTAGGACCGTCCCTGGAGCACACAAACACAAAGTTTGGCTTTCCCCAGGCAGGGGTGGCAATGTCACCCAGGAGCAGCTCGGTGGAAGTGTGGCAAACGCAGCCAGCAGTGCAGCCCGGCATAATTAAGCAGCATTCTTATTCACGTCATCGCCTGGCTTTGGCATGGCTTTTATTACAGTCATTACAAAGACAGATATTACTTTTGGATTGACTCACTTGATGGGTTGATCAGCACTTTATTGTAGCCTCCAGTTATAGCACTTTTTATGGCAGCCAGGAGAACTTAACCATTAGCACACTATTAGGAGGAACACTGGCAACTGATTAAGTTGCTGAAGGTCAAAGACATTTTTCTTAATTGCTCCATGAGTGCTCCCTCCTCCTCCTCCCCCTGAAACAGAGCTGGAGGGAGATTATTCCCTTTTAATAACAAAGTCACAGAGCAGCGCCTCGGATTTGCCATCAAATCCCCGGGGAGAGTCTCATTCCCCACCCCAGATCTTCTCCAAACTGTCACGGCAGCGCTGCTCAAATGAGAGCTTGGAGATTTCCGTCGATGAAAACTAAAAAAGTCATCAGAGTGACTTATGGGGCACTACATAGTGCAAATAATGGGGTCAGAATGAAAGGAGTGAGGACGCCAAGGGGTGGTCCCTGTGTTTGGAGGGAGGTGGGTGATGATTTTCCAGCCTTTGTGGGCTCTCACAACTCCCAGTTGGATTTCCAGTTGGATTTTCCAGCCTTTGAGGGCTCTCATGACTCCCGGTTGAATTTCCAGTTGGATTTTCCAGCTTTTTTGGGTTCTCATAACTCCCAGGTGGATTTCCAATTGGATTTTCCAGCCTTTGAGGGCTCTCCTAGCTGTGGCTGCTGCCAGAACAGCCCCAGCAGAGGCAAGAAGAGATCCCAGAGTGTGGGAAAGCCTCTCAGATCAGCCTTACCATCCTCTCCCCTGGAATGCAGCACGGGAGGTGTTTTCCCAATAATTCTCAGGGAAAGCTGCTCAGGAAGGTGTTCCTACCCCATTTTCCAGGCTGGGCTCCCAGTGTGCTCCAGAGGCACCACGGGAATGACAATTCCCAGCACAGGCTGAGCCTGTCCCCAGCACAGGGCACAGAGAGTTTCTCCTTGTGGGGTCCAGGATGGGCTAAGCTGGAGCGCATTCATTACCCAGCACAGCTAATTAACGCAATTATAAACTATGTGACCACTTAATCTGACAGTGGCAGTTTAAATTTTCTCCTCCAGCTCCTCCCCTCTCCCTGCCCACCTGAGCTGAGAAGCCAAAATCACCAAGAGCCATTTCTGTGGTAAATTCCGCCTGCAAAATCCCCATGATTTTGAGGTGGCCTCTCACCTGTGGGAGTCTCAGCCCCAGGTTTAGCTGCTCCTGGGCCTTCATCTTTCATCCCCATCCTATTTCATTGTCACCCCACAATTCTGGGAACCTGCCAGTTCCACAAATATGGGAAGGGAAAAAAGTCCCATGAAAAAAAATATTGCCCAACTTGATGAGGACAGAACTGTCCCATGGTGCAGAAGGGAATTTTGCTGCCCATGGGCCATTTAAGAAGTGCTTTTTTTCCCAGGAACTCTGGAAAAATGGGAGAGTCACATGCAGGGCACAAGAGGTCCATTTTGATGGGAATTGTCAATAGGAAAAAAGCTGTGTCTTATTAAAGATGTCCCATCACTTATGTTCAGAGCTGCCTTTGGAAGTTGCCTGATTTCCTGCGTTTTCCACTTAAATGAAGTTTTATTATTCTGCTCTTTCCTGTTACTTGTGAGAATTTATAAAACACACCTCCTTCAGCCTCCTTCAGCTAATCTTTATCAGCAAATTCAATAACCTCAAGAAGAAGCACCGTCCTCTCTTATCCCTTTTCACCCTAATTAAGATGCTCTTAAGCATCTTCTTCCCTCGGGTGATACCTAATTAGGGCTTGTAATTAAAGCTGTGCCCGAAGGCTTTGCTCAGAGGTTGGCATCAGTCCAGGCCCCACCACAGGGCTCCTGCCAGGCTCAGGGTGACCCTCAGCCCTTGGTGGCTTTGTAGGACATCCCAGCCAGGGGTTCTGCTGAGGTTTTGGGATCAGGGAACTTTTCTGGTTGTTTAGCATTTCAGGATTTCCTGCTGTGGTTCTCACTGGCCCAAATATTCCCCCATTTGAATGTGTGGAGCCTGCCCTGAAGACTTCCCCTCATTCAGCCCTAGGTAAAATTTTCCTCTGTTAATTGATCTTAGGGCCCCAAAACCCTACCAATCCGCCCCTAAATATAGTTCAGATTTTGTCTCTGCTCCGAGCCCAGACACTGTGGCAGGGTGGAGAGAATTTCCCATGGTCCCACCTCCCAAAATGCGGCCATGAGCCTCTGAGCACCCCAAACAGATAATTTCCCTCTGAGACCAAGGTCATAGTTCCTTTGGGACTTAAAGACGATAAATACAAAGCTGAGCCAAGGCTGGCTCAGTGGACATTGCAGAAGGTGGGGAAAGCTTCCCTGGGAAATGCATGAAGCCCTCATTTCCCTCATTCACACCCCAGAAATCAGCCCCAAGGAACTTAACTCAGACAGGCACAATTTCAGGGCTGTTCTGGCAGCAGAGGGGAGAATTTCACCTCAGATACAATAAAAACTAGACAGGACAGTTGCAGTGTTTTGAAGTACTTTTTCTCATTTTACCTGTCATTCCAGGTCCTTTTTATCATGCAGCTTTACCATTAAAGTCCCAGAAACAAAGATTTATCGGCACAGAAACACCTGAAGGACTCTGCTTTGCACACCAAGCCCCAGGGTGGAGGCTTGGCCGTGGGAGCTGCAGCTCAGCCCCGAAATTCAGGGAATGGGAAAGGATGGGGCTTCTCCCGACCCTTCAGCATCCTCACATCCCCCTTTGGATAATGGCTTTTATCTACTTAAAAAAATGATAATAAGATGAAAACCACAGAGCCATGCCCAGATCTGGAGCTCTGTCTATGCCCTGCTGACCCCACAGAGGAGGGGAAGAGGATTGGACTCTTGGGAAAACAGCCCCAGGATCCAAACTGCTCTCACCCCCACAACAACTTGGGGATAATCTCACATCCCTGCTCCCAGAGAAATCCAGGAAGGAAGAAGGTGCTGAAGGTAAGGAATGTTTAAGTCAGCCAGACGGAACTGAAATGTGCCCAGGACCATTCCCAGCCTCCCCAGTCCCATTTCTTTGGGCCATCCTGGATTTCTTTCACTTCACCCACCACCCCCACCCAGCCACCAAATAAGGAAGGGAAGCGCCATTGACAGTTGTCATTATTTATTACAAATTATATCTTGAAAATGACTGTCTAAAAAAAAAAATCAATAGATTTAAATAAATATACAGATTTCAGGATGCTACATATGGCAAGTGTGCAATAATCACTTAAGGAGGGGACATTAGACACACGAGGAGATAGACATAGCACTATACAGCAGTAGTTTTATTTTAAATTACTCACATTAAACCATGTGCAAAGTTTCCTCTGGAAAAAAAATCCTTTCGGGATTTTCTTTTTTTGGTTTTTGAGAATGACTCCACCCTGCAGAAGGTCAAATATGAACCAGATTCTATGCAGCTTTAGGGACCAAATGATTCATCTGCTGTTTCATTCACAATATAATCAGTTGGTCTTATTTTTCCCCACTCTGGGGTTAAAGCAAAAATCAAGGAATTATTCTTTGTGTCCATCAGGACTACGCTTGCAACAGCAACAGATTTTGGTCCACCACCAACTTCAAGCAGCCTTTCCAAAGCTCCTGTGTCATCCTGGCTTGGGCAGCAGAGGGACCCAGCAGTGGCTCCAGGAGAGCAATTTTTGCCTGCCCTGCCCAGGTGACAGCCACGGCTTCTCAGAGAATTTCTTACAGAATTTACCCTGCCCAGGCAAACAAAAGTGCATTTGTGACCCAGCTCTGGAGCCTTGAGGCTGTGTTTGCCTGCAATGGTGGTCTCTAGAGCCTGGGATCAGTGTTTTTCCCAAATTCTTCCTTTCCTGGGCCGGCAGATCTGGGTTCAAATCCGAGCCCAAGCACACACAAGGGCTGTGCTCTCTTACAGAGCCACACCAGGCTGGGGTTGGAAGGGACCTCAAAGATCACCCAATTCCAGCCCCTCTCCCTGTCAGTCCTCCCCCCACGTCATTCCCCCCGGCTGTGCCTCTCCTGTCGCATTCCCCACCCAGGTTTTCCGGCCATGCTGCCTTGCCAGGTCATTTATTGTCCAGAGCCCGGCTCAGACCTGACTAAGCCAAGCAGCAAGCCAGGCTTGGGGTGCTCTCTCTGCCCCCAGCTTTTCCCTCCAGGCAGGGCTGGAGGAAAGTTGGACTATTCAGGAGCTGAGGGTATGTCCAAGGAGATGGGATGGGGTCCCTGAGGCAGAGCAGGGCTCAGCTCCCTCCCCGGGCCATGGGGGTCCTGCACAGAGCCAGCCCCACAGCAGCCTCCCCTCCCCACCCCACAGCTGGCAGGGGACACCTGGACTGGGTGCCAGCCCTGGGGTCACTGATCCTCCACCTCAACTGCAGCACCTCAGGGAAAATTCGCCCCAGTGAACGCCCCTGACTGCTCAGCTGGCTCCCAGATGGGGAGGATATAAACTTTTAATACAAACTGGGAGCTGCTTCAGCACGGGAGGCTCATCCATAGGCACTGACTGACAAGAGAAAATAGTGCAAAGGTGGGCTCAGGGCTCAGCCCTGACTGCAGGGAGCAGCCAAACCCTTCGGAATGGGGCCAGGCTCAGCCTCAGCTCCGAGGCAGAGCAGCTCAGGCCGGTGCCAGGGGCTCGGTGCTGCCTCATCCAGCACTGCCCAGACCCCCTGGACACGATTCACCCACCGAGCGTGGGCTGAGCCTCTGCCCAGGGCTCCAGGGCAGAGTCCAGCAGGTGCTGCTCCAGCACGACCCTTGCCTGATCCAAAAAGGCACAGTTCAGCTCCAGGACACTTCTCTGATTGCATGGAGAGTTTTCCCTGGACAACAGTCCCTGGAGTGCTGGTTCACGCAGCAGGAACACGGAGACTTCCACTTCCTTCCCTTCCACTCACGGCCTTTCCTTCAGCTCTAACAACCGACAGCGGAGCTGGTGGCACCTGCAGGACTGCAAATTCTTCTGCTGAACTCGGTGTGCACCTGGGTCTTATCTCTTCTTCTTCCAGATGTTTTTCTCCCAAGGCAGTAGCCGTGGCTGTGTGTCCCTCCGGGAGCGCTGCTGGTGTTTGCCGGAGCGCGGGCTGGACACCCTGAGGTCCCTGGGGACAGAAGGGACACCGCGGTCACTCTCCAGCCCTTTGCCCACTCCTCAGTACCCCACATTGCTACATTTATCCACCCCCACCACGGCGGGGAGGATGGACGAAGAGAAGGAATTTCTATCTGCAGCTGGATGAAGCCCCAGTGGAGCTCCACCAAGCCCAGCAAGGATTGGGGAATCAGAGGATTCAAAGTGCTGCTGGCCCAGATCTGCCTTTCAGAAAGCGCTCCCCTTGCCTCTGATTTAGCTGCCACCAATTCATCGATTTGCCACCCCCTTTAACCAGTTCCACTCCTGGAGCTGCTGTTTCTCCCCACAATTCCACAATGTGGGGTTATAAGAGTTCTGTCCTTTGGTCCGAAGTTGCTGCCCAATAAATTATCTTCCCACACAATGTCGTTCCCCCTCCCTCTCCTTGTACATCACCCTGTCCCACCTCAGAGGAACTCCAAACAATAATCACATTTCATGTGATTTTCCTCTGCTTTGGGAAGGACACAGGCAACCCTGGCTCCCTCAGTGCCACAGGGAGCAGGAGCAACCAGCTCTCCTCATTGAAAGAGGTCAGATCTGAGGGGTAACTGCAGCCTGGGGCCACAAGCACAGATTTTCAAGTGCTCCTGAGGGATGTTCAGAGAGGTTGAGGTGCTCACCTGAGAGCTCTCAGCAGGCTGTGGTGGGGAGGCCTCGTGGCAGCGCTCTGCAGAGATCTGGCTGATGCTCCAGAGCTCATGGGCAGCTTCAGACTCTGCAGGTACCTAAAGAGCAGGAGGAGAAGCCTGAGCCACCCACAGCCAGGCCGAGGGGAGCACAGGGGGGGCCCTGCCCGGTGACAGACAGCTGAATGCACGGCTTTGAAGGGTTAATTGCAGCTATTTGAGAGCTATTCACGGCTCACTTAGACTGCCGTTCCCTTCTGCCACAGCTCCTCTAGTCACAGGGTATTTAATGACGGGATTTTAACTATTGCCTCTATGGAATTAATGACAGATTATCCACCGTGACTTTGCTCCCACCTCCCTCCAGCAGCGAAGCTGAACAGCCGAGACCCCACAGGCACCATCAGCAGAGGGCATTTGACTTGTGACTCCCAGCAGCCCTGCTCTGCTCCCCTCTGAGCCACGCAGGGAACACTGGTGTCCCAAAGCTCCCCACTCTCACTTGTCCCCATTCCCAGTGCACTGCCAGCTCTCCCTCCTGAGCAGGGGACACTGGTGTCCCTAACCCCACACTCTCACTTGTTCCCATTCCCAGGTGCTGCCAGCTCTCCCCACCAGCACACCCAGCACTTCCTCAGCCTCCTGGCAGCAGCAGCAGCAGGCAGGGAAGTCACAGTGCTGCCTGTCAGCTGCTAAAACAACTGCTGTATACCCAAACCACCCAGTGACACCGCCAGGGCTCTGGGGAGGGCAGGAAAAAGCCACCAGACGCGTCCCAGCTGTTGGCAAAGAGCTGTCCCCAGGGAGGCTGTGAGCTCCTGAGCGCTGCCTGTCTCTCATCCCGGCGGAGCAGCCCCCAGCGACATCCCCAGCACTCACCCAGGCTTTCCCTGGCAGAAGGTGGCACAGATGCTGTCCCTGGAGTGGGAGCACTCGCACCTGCCCGCGGACCTCTTGCGCCGCCTTGGCGGGCTGCCCAAGCCGTAGGGAGCGGTGTGCCTGGGAAAAACAAAGGAATTCAGCTATGCCACCGACTTTTTATTGGCCAGCAGGTTTATAACAGGGTCCTGGGAGGCAGCCAAGCCAGTGCCAGCATAATAAAAGACTCATCTATAGACAGAAGGTGAAAAGGTCACTGGTAGGTCTGAGCCTTGAAGCTCCAGCTCCTCTCCCACCGGCTGTTTTCCCCACCCCACCCCTCCCTCCCAGGAGATGCTGGGAAGGGGAGTTTTCTCTCCTTGCAGCAGCCCAGGGGCCCTTGCAACCAAGCTGGCAGCTCCCACGGGTGGCACAGCCCCTGAGGGGCACGGCTGGCCCAGTCCCCCCAGCAGGGCTGAGGGGTCAGCGCTCTCCCTGCCCGCGGGCTCAGCACACACAGGACACGCAGAACCCGAGATGTCCTGGGGCCAGAACAGGTTGTTGCGCTCACAGCCTGCTCCCAGAGCTGCGAGCACATTCCCGCTCCCTCTCTGATGGCAATCTACTCTCCCAGAGGCTCCGGCATTGGCAGCGGCTGAGCTCTTCCCCGAGCAAGCAGCGAGTTGTAAATGCATGTCAGCGAGCGCGATCCTAACCACACCTGAGCGCGTGTGTTGTGCTCCAGTGCGATGGCCATTGGTGTGAAAGCGCTGGGAAAGCTGCTCGAGCATTCCTGAGGGCAGGACTTGGCAGCCGCGGGCCTGCAGTGCCAGCCCACCACTGTCTCATTAACAATACTGGCAGGCAGCAGCCAGGGCTGCAGTTTGGAGCGGGCAGAGGAACTTTCTGACTTGCAGCTACAACATCTTGGTGCTGCTCTGGGCTTGCAGAGGTGCAAACCTCAGGAAAAGCCCAGCCCGCGAGGAATCAGAGCCCTGCACTCTCAGCGTGATCGCTGGGGGCTGGACAAACACCTGAGCAGCAGCAGCCAGAGCACAGTTTGTCCCTGTCCAGGCTGAACGTGCAGCCCGGAGCAGGTGCTGCCAGAGCCTCGCGGCGCTGGGACCCTGTCCCACCTCCCTGCAGCACAAAGTACAGCCAGAGCCACCCCCGAGCGCTGCCCCGCTGCTCACCCAGGTGTGTTGACCCAGATGATGTCCAGGTGACAGAAGTAGATGCATTCCTTATCCAGCCAGCTGTTGCAGGAACATCGCTTGGTCCTGGGCGGCGCGGCCAGGTGGGACTCGGGCGGGGGATGGCCCAGACCTGTAGCAAGCAGAAGGAGCGAGGGATGAGCGGCCCGGCCGGGTGTCCCCTCCGAGGGTCGCCGCGATGTCGCCGTGGCTTCACCGGAGCGCGATGAGGCTGCGGCTCCCCAGGGACCGCGGGGGCTCCCCGGGGCGAGGGTCCCGCACCGCGCCCGCGCCCTCCGTGCACACCCCGGGTACACCACGGCCCCGCTCCCCGCTCCGAGAGGGCGCAGGGGTCCCCCAGCCCCCTCCCCCAGCCCGGGGCTCACTCGCTTCCAGGAGGGCGCACAGGGAGAGCGCCAGCAGCACGCCGGGGTGGCTGCCCATGACCGCGGCTCTGCGCTGCCGGCTTTGGGTTCCTGCCGGGCTTTTCCTGCTCTCGCTGCCGCCGCCGCTCTTCCCGCGGAGCCGCCGCGCTGCGTGTGGAGCTGGCGGGCGCCCGGCAGGTGCTTTATAGCCCCGGCCCGGCGCGTCAGCCGCTCCGCCCCCGGGGAACGCCGGGCGCGCGTGGGGCGGGCGCGGACCCCCCGCTCCTCCCCGGGACACGCGCGGGCTCCTCCGGGGGGAGAGGGGATGGGGAAAGTGATGGGGAGCAGGAAAAGTGGCGGGGACTGTGCGAGGGTGCCCCGAGGGGTCCCCGGGGGCGCTGGGGCTGCGGGGGAAGGCAGCGAGGAGCGAGAGGGGGTCTGCAGGCAGTGTTCCCCTGGGAGCCCCGCGGCCCCCGGGGGTGCTTCAACTTGCACAACTGGGCGGAATTCGAGATATAATTCAAGTTTTCACTTGAAATGTCTTAGTTTTACTTACTTTATTTTAATAAAAAACTTATTGATAAACTTATTCTTGATAAACTTTCTTGAAATCGCTGCTCAAGTCATGCAGTGACAGTCTCGGTTTTCTCTCCTTTTTTTTTTTTCCCTCTCTAAATCAATTTAAAGATTTTTTCTATGCTGAGCAATTAACATCTCTTGCAATAAATCTACCCGAGCGCTGACTGATTTCACTTCAGCTTTGATGTGGGGCATTAATTCGCCATTATCTGCACATTTTTAGGATGCGAATCATGTGAAGCAGAGTCACCTCCTGGCATGCACCAGAGGGAGTCCAAGCCCTTCACCTTGCCCATGGTGTGTCAGGCAGAAGCAGGAAACTCCTCCAGAGAAGTCCTGACCATGCCAGGGATGGATCCCAACTTCCAGGCACCCTGAATTCCCTGGGGTCACTGTTCCAGCTTGGAAAGGCAGCTCCAGGCATCACAAATCTCAGGCAAATCCCGCGAGCAGTTTAGAAAAGCGAAATCACCGCATTTGCCTTTTGCAAGAGGTTCTCGAAAGCTTCTTGGGGAAGGGAGTGTATTTTATTTGTTTACCATGAACAGTTCAGCTTTTTATGGCCCTGTTGGCATGGGCAGATGCAAGGTGGTGGCAATTACAGCCAGAGTGAGGGCTCATGCACAGGAACACGTGCATGGGGGAAAGGAAAGGGAAATAAGGAAAAGTGCAGGGAGGGAGAGTGAGGAAAACGGTTCCTGACGCAGAGGTTCTGCTCACAGCAGCTCCTGGGAGTGAAAGAGGTGATGACTGCTGTCCTGCAAGCAGGGAGTGGAGGATTTGACATTCCCTCAATCCGAGGAGCAGTGGGAATTCCTCTCTGCGCTCATGGAAAATGCTCACAGGAGATGTGTGCAGGGGAAAAAATAGTGGGAGCAAAAAAACCGCGCAGGAGAGCACAGACATCTACAGAGGGCATGAAGTGAGGGGGGAACGTGTACATGGGCAGATGGAAAATGTATATATGGGCATGCCACTAAGATGGCAGAGTAGAGGACGTGTCAGGCAGAGGCAATCAGGAAGAGTGCAAATGATAAAATAATAAGAAAATAAAGATAGAGCTCATAAAATAAAGCAAACAGAGGGAAGTGTTTAACTTCTGCACCGATGCAGCAATTATTCTAAAGAAAACAGGGAAGCACAAAAGCAGCAGTACCTGTTAGAGCCCCGATTCCAGCTGTGCCAAGTTTCAGAGTTATGTCACAGCTCGGGCGCTGGGTGACATTCCAGATGCCAGGCCAGTGATACAATAGTTCTCCCTTGGCTCCCTTTCCTGTGCTCCTCATCCCGGGCACCGCGGGCTGAAAGACGATCCCCTGGACGTGGGGAAGGCAACGCAGCCGTGTTTGCTCACCCCGAGGGAAGGCTGGCAGAGGAATGACATCATTTGACACAAAAAGGGGTGCTCTCTCCACGGAGGTGCCCCGGCGCTGCCACCCTGCAGGGTTGGTTTGCCGAAAGGATCAGCCCTGCCACACACAGACCTTGCTGCCGGGGCAAGGAGCGAGAGGCTCAGGTTAACCCAAGGATTTGGGCACCTGGCTGCAAGGAATTTCCTCCACCTTCTGTGGCCAGGGCTCTGTCACCCAGCTCACGTTTCCAAGAAGCACCTGGAGCTCCACGTAGCTGTCTGCAATCTGTGGGGGGCTGGAGGTGCCCAGATGTCTGCTGGTATCTGCCTTTTGCCAGCTGCAAAAACATCTTTACAAACCAGGCCTTTCATCCAAAGATTTCTCAATTGCTTTCTTCATTTCCCATAAATCCCACCAGGCTGACACTGCCACAGAAAATGGAGCAAATGTTACACCCTCGTGTTCATCCGTGCCTGCTGAAGGGAGCCTGAATTCCTTTTGTTCTGCAGGAAAAACCCTCCTGTGCTGAGCAGGCACCAACCTGAGCAGCACACCTTGAGATGCTCAAAGATCCCAAAGGATGTGGGGCCGGGGGTGAATGTCTGTGTTTCTTGCAGGGTTGTGGGAGCCCTGCAGAGAAGAGCTGAGGTTAGCACTGAATTGGCTTTGGACTGACCCAGCTCAGAGAGCTTTGTCCCAAGCTGAAGAGTTCCTGAGGGAAAAACAATACTTGAAAAAGTCATTTTGCCTCTTGGGCTCGTGAGGGAGAGTGTCCAGCCAGAAGGTGAAGCAGCTGCCTCAGCATCAAACACCCCCACGGAGCACTGGGACTGCGTGACCTTGGGGACCTTTCCAACCTTGATGATTCCATGATTCAGTGATGGTTCTGGTGTCTGTGGTGGCTCCAAGGGTTCCTGCTTGTTTTAGGCTGAATCATGGAATACCCTGAGCTGAAGGGACCCCCAAGGATCATCCAGACCAACCTCTGTCCCTGCCCAGACCCCCCAAATCCCCCGCTGTGCACCCCTGGCAGCGCTGTCCAAACGCTCCTGGAGCTGTGGCAGCCTCGGGGCCGTGCCCATTCCCTGGGGAGCCTGGGCAGTGCCCAGCACCCTCTGGGGAAGAACCTTTCCTGATCTCCAGCCTGAGCTGCCCTGGCCCAGCTCCAGCCATGCCCTGGGTGCTGTCCCTGTCCCAGAGCAGAGATCGGAGCTGCCCTCGGGAGGAGCTGCAGATCCCTGAGCTCTCTGCTCCAGCTGTGCCCTCAGCTGCTCCTCCTGTGGCCCCTCCTGACACTTCCCCATCTTTGCAGCCTCCTTTGGACACCCTCAAATCCTTCAGATCTCACATTGTGGGTGCCCCAAGCCCAGAGATGTTCAATCCCCTCATGGTGTGGTCTGGTGGCTCACCCCACGCTGAGAGCTGTGCTTCTCCTTCACCTCCTGAGCACGGAGAACCTGCCCAGCTCCTGCACTGTCCTGCCCAGCTCCTGCCACTGTCCCTGTNGTCCCTGCACTGTCCCGCCCAGCTCCTGCACTGTCCTGCCCAGCTCCTGCACTGTCCTGCCCAGCTCCTGCCACTGTCCCTGTCCCCGATAAGCATCAGGATCAGGAGCCAGCTTCCCTAGGCCAACCCTCTGGCACTATCACCACACTAAAATCACAAAGAAAAACAACAGGGCTGGAGGAGGGCCCGGCGGGTGCTGCACAAACACAGCTCCCAAAGAAGGAACAAAGGCGCACGCAGGGTCCTAAACGCCAAAGATGGGCTTTGCCTCCCGCAGTTATTTTTTCCCTTTTGTTTCTGCCTGCAGGAGAACATTGTTGGTGTCACCGTGAGGAGTTCCAGGCAGACATGACGAAAGGGACAAAGCAGCCCAAGACAGGAGACATCCCGTGTGGCCTCCACGAGCCGCGGTGTTTGGAAACAAGGAGTGAGCAAACAGGAAAGGCCTTTAACCACTGCGGAGTCGGGATCCTGGCGTGCTCTTGGCACCAGCGGGAACAATGGGGTGATGTCACGAGCCAGAATTCCCCATGGTGGATGGCAGCCCAGCAAATAATCATAATTCTTGTCCCGGGACATGAGCAACATTTTTCCACCGTTGGTCATCCCCCGCGGAGCTGCCGTGAGGAAGTGGAGGAAAGACACATTGTCAAGTGAGGCTTCCTTTGGGATTTTCAGTGCCCCCCTGCCCTGGCCCAGCTCAGCACATCATCTGGAATCAATCCCAGCTTTCTGCTGGTGGGGAGGGATCCCAGCAAGGTGCCGGGAGGCTGAGGGAGATGTTTCACACAGTGAAAAGGGTGAGCACTGCGGTTTGAATACTTGGAAGGAAAAAAGGCTGAGTTTTCTCAGCTCTGTGGGGCTTTGAGCTGACACAGAGTGAATTTGGAGCACTGTCCATGTGATTCCAGAGGTGCTGAGGGTGGCCAGGGGCTCAGGAGAGAGTCGTGCACAAAGAGTGGTGGTTGGGGAATTTCAACAGTTTTTTCAACCATTTTTTCAACTATTTCAATTATTTTTTTAACAATTATTATTATTATTTTTTAAGGCTACTAAATGACATGAGCAATACAAAAGCATCCTCCAGATCCCAGTTTCCTCCTTCTTCTTTAGGCTTAAAATCAGCTCTGTGGAGAGTATCCTGAAGTTGGTTTGCAGCACCCAGGTCTCTCCTGAGGCAGCTCTTGAATTCCTTCCTGGCTCCTTTCTTTTGATGGGGACTGATGCAATGGGAGGACTGGGAGAGCTGGGCAGCCCTCAGGGCTTGGGGTGGCCTCCAGTTGTTATTGGGCTGTTCCTGGAAACCCAGATTTGCTCTGTGTGCCAGTTCTGCACTGAGGGATGGATTATCCAGTTCTGTTCTGCAGGGATGGATTATCCAACTCTGTTTGCAGGGAGGGATTTTCCCAATTCTGCTCATCAGGGATAGATTCTCCAGTTCTGTTCTCCAGGGATGGATTATTCAGTTCTGCACTGAGGGACTGACTATCCCAACTCTGCAGTGTGGGGATGGATTATCCAGTTCTGCTCTGCCGGCATGGGTTATCCAGTTCTTCTCTCCAGGGTTGGATTATCTAGTTCTGCTCCGCAGGGATGGATTATCCAGTTCTGCTCTCCAGGATTGGATTATCCAGCTCTGCTCTGCAGGGATGGATTCTCCAGTTC
Organism: Origma solitaria; assembly: GCA_013397895.1. Taxonomy (NCBI): domain Eukaryota; kingdom Metazoa; phylum Chordata; class Aves; order Passeriformes; family Acanthizidae; genus Origma; species Origma solitaria. The sequence continues at coordinate 67,492 of VZRL01000560.1, forward strand.
TGCTCTCCAGGGATGGATTCTCCAGTTCTGCTCTCCAGGGATGGATTCTCCAGTTCCGCACTGAGGGATGGATTATCCCAATTCTGCGGTGTGGGGATGGATTATCCAGTTGTGTTTGCTGGGATGTCTTATCCGGTTCTGTTCTCCAGGGATGGATTATCCAATTCTGTTTGCAGGGAGGGATTTTCCCAGTTCTGCTCATCAGGGATGGATTATCCAGTTCTGTTCTCCAGGGATGGATTATCCATTTCTGTAGGTACAAGAGACAAAGCCGGAGGTGTTGTCCTGCAGGACCTGGTGGCCCTTTCCTGCCTGAGAACTGAAATTTCCAGTTGTCACTGGTGGCTCTGAGATGGCAAATGGGAAGAACAGGACTGGAGGAAATCCTGTTCCCTTTCTGCAGGGCTTTCCCCTCTCACTGCAGCTCTCAGGAGCCACCGCTCAGGGCAGTGTGGTGTTCCTGCCATTCTGGCACCCATGGGATGCCCTGGGATGTCTGTCAGGCAGGGAATTCCCGAGCAGGGAAAGAGAACTGAGTGGTCTTGGAAGGAAAAACCCCAAATTAATGTCCCTGAGACCTTTGAAATGCCCTGAGCTGTGTGTCTGCAGTCTGAGGTGATTCTGACCCTGGAACACAAATGCCGTTATATTTACAGCAAAAAACAGGCTCTGGGTCAAACAAAAGAGGGGAGAGGCAAGATGTGCCTCTGGGACAGAGCTTTGAATTAAATCCAGGAAAGCACTGGATAAATTGGGAATATTGGGAATGTGGGAATATTGGGAATACATGGATGTGTGATCAGCACATCCAAGTTTTTGCAGGGCTCTGCTGTTCCATCAGACCTGGAAAAATCCTTCAGGAGCAGCCAAACCTGGTCCCTTATGGCCCCACCTTCTGCTGGTGACTCCCACAGGCCATAGACCTGGGCTGGCTTTGCAGGTAAAATCACAATAAATGTGCTCCTGATGATCCATCCCTTTCCATGCTCCTCTGGGGGCTCTCACGGAGAGAAACAAACACTGGGAAAAACGTGAAACTTTCCTACATTGAGAAATCTGCTGAGGATTTTCAAAAATGTCAGGACTCCAAAGGCTCCTGACTCCTGCTGCTCCTTTCCTCACTACCTGGGAAGCAGAGCATGTTTTCACACTTTCTCTGTGGATGGAAAAGGGAATATTTGTAGTTAGGAAAGGAGGTTTTTAATAGAGCGAATGAAAATTACAGTCAGCCCCGTGTGCCTGCCTGATCATACACTTTTTGTGCCCATAAGGCAAGAAAAGCAAAGTGCAGAGTGTGTTCAAACAGCCCCGCGGAGACATTCCTGCTCTGTTGAGTGTTCATTGGAACACCTTAACAGGGATGTCTGCCTCGGCTCCACCCTGATGGCTGAGCTCCTGCAGCTTTCCAGCACGATGAGTGACCTGGAATTTATAATTACCAGAGGTGTCATGCAATTAATCAGCACCCGGGAGCTCTCAGGGCTCCCTGAGCCCCAGCCTGGGCAGCAAGGGCAGGGGAGCAGCTCGTGTGAAGGTTCCTGCTGGGACAGGCCTGCCGGGGTTGCTGCCACCAGGATGGGCACAAATCCTTCCCTGCAGACCCCGAGGTGCTCCAGGCTCAGGCACAGCGATGGGAACCAGATCGGATACCAGAAATAAAGAGATTTCAAGCAGCTGGTTTGGATGCGTTCAGCATCTTCGATCCAGTCCAAATGTCTCCTTCTAGGTTGTTTGTTTTATGTGGGGAAAGTTGGGGTAAGGGAGCTGCAAAAATCAGTCAGAGATGGAAATTCACGCAGAGAACAAGGCAGAAGGTAAAGACAGAATCCCAGAATTCCAGACTGGTTTGGAAGGGACCTTAAATCCCACCCAGTGCCACCCCTGCCATGGCAGGGACACCTCCCACTGTCCCAGGCTGCTCCAGCCTGGCCTTGGACACTGCCAGGGATCCAGGGGCAGCCACAGCTTCTCTGGGAATTCCAGCCCAGCCCTCCCCACCCTCCCAGGGAACAATTCCTTCCCAAGATCCCATCCATCCCTGCCCTCTGGCAGTGGGAAGCCATTGCCTGTGTCCTGTCCCTCCATCCCTTGTCCCCAGTCCCTCTGCAGCTCTCCTGGAGCCCTTCAGGCCCTGCCAGGGGTTCTGGGCTCTCCCTGGAGCCTTCTCCTCTCCAGGTGAGCACCCCCAGCTCTCCCAGCCTGGCTCCAGAGGGGCTCAGCCCTGGAGCAGCTCCATGGGCTCTCTGGACTCTCTCCAGCAGCTCCATGTCCTCCTGCTGCTGTTCCCCGGGGCTGGGGCAGCTCTGCAGGTGGGGAATCACCTGAGTGGGGCAGAGAATGACAATCCCATTCCTTTTCCTGCTCATCCCAATCCTTTTGGTGCAACCCAGGATATGGGGGGAGGGTTTGGGGCTGCAAACCTTCACTGCTGAGCTTTGAACCCCAAACCATCCCCGATTCCTTCCCCCCAGGGCTCATTTGGCTCCATCCACCCAAGCCCTGCTTGTCCTTGGGATTCCCCAGGCGCAGGACCTTGCACTTGGCCTTCGTGAACTTGAGAACTTTGTGGGTTCTCCCAGGCCCCCCTCTCCAGCCAAAGTCCCTGGGGGTGATGCCACAAAGCTCAGGGGAAAGCAAGGAAAACAAACAAAATGCAAGTGTCTGCCCTTTACACCTCAGCACCTTTAATATGAGGTTAATTATTAATGATTGATATGGTTTATTGGAGCATCGGGGCATTGATTGTGCCGCCCGCGGGACGGATCCCATTGTTCTGAACAATGTGCAAATCCATGGCAGTGCCCAAAGGGGTTACAAAGGTTTGCCAAGGCAAAGTGCTGATGCTGGAAAATATGAGCATTGAGATTATCTCCCTTTTCCCCCTAAATTAGGGGTAGAGAAGAAATGAGCTCCTAAGTTTTTGGAATTTTTTTACCTTCAGTGAAGTTATTCCAGCTCTCGGTCTTGTAGTTTATTGAAAATAATTGAATTTGTTTAATTTTCTCGACTCGGGGACTCAAAATCATAGTGGAAAAAAATTTTCTCCTGTCAAAATACGACATTTTAATCAGACTGACTTGCAACTTTTCAAAACATGTTGTTTTTAGAAGAAGCCAGAAACACTCGATTCAGAGGAAAAAAAACCAAAACAAATTAGGGGTAGAGAAGAAATGAGCTCCCAAGCTTTTGGAATTTTTTTACCTTCAGAAAGTTATTCCAGCTCTCAGTCATGCAATTTATTGCAAATAATCGAATTTGTTTCATTTTCTTTACTCAGGGACCCCAAATCGTAATAGCACATTTTAATCAGACTTGCAACTTTCCAAAACATCTTGTTTTCAGAAGAAGCCAAAACCACTCAATTTGGGAAAAAAAACCAAAAAACAGCCCAAAACTACAAAAACATCTCCAGCAAACCAAGAAGGTCATAATTTCCATCCAGCTCTGTTTGGGAGGAGAGGAGAGGCTCCAGCAGCAGATCAGTTAGGGAAGGAAACAAGGAAAGTTGTACGAGAAAGTTTAATTAAAATAGGAGTAATTAGGGGCTGAGGAATCCCGACAGGACTTGGCACAGGATCAGTCTGGGCAGTGTCTCTGCCCTTGGCCACATGGAGCTGTAATTTCAGTTACTCGTTAACCACTTTGCCATGAAATTCCATTCCCTTCCAGCCTGGAACTCTTGGGATTTAACTCCAAGTGCAGAGGGGAGCAAACCCCATTTTCTGCTCCGCTGGGAATTCTGGGATTTTTTTTCTATTCCGACCTAAAAATGACATCAAATAGTTTGGAATTTCTTATTTAAAGAAAAATAATCTCGCAAGCAGTTTTATCTCAGGTCACAGAAATGTGTTCTTGTGAGCAAACAGTTGCAATTTTTTCATATCTTAACATTTTAGAGGATTAAGACAAGTGTTGCAGTCTGAAATCTAAATTTAAACATAATAGAGACACAACCTGTTCCCAAACTGATATGAGATGTTGCAAAATCCAAAACAATGGCTGATTTTGTGAGCTCTCCTGCTGATTTGGTGCTTTCGGAACAATCAGAGGGATTGTTCGGAAAGGATTGGGAAGGATTGGTTTGGAAAGGATGTTTGTCAACACTGGCTGTGCTTGGGATTCAGCACAAGGAGCTGCATTTTAATATTCCCTGACTCCATTTCCCAATAGGTAAATAGGGAAGGGAAGGTTTGGGAAGGGAAGGTTTGGGAAGGTTTGGGAAGAGGAGAGGAGAGAAGAGAGAAGAGAGAAGAGAGAAGAGAGAAGAGAAGAGAAGAGAAGAGAAGAGAAGAGAAGAGAAGAGAAGAGATCTTGTTTTGTCTCTTCACCCTGGGACCTCCTGTCTGTCTGTGCTGGTTCTGAGCCCTCCAGCCCCAGCTCCAGGAGCTGTTTTCCAGCAGGAGATGCTGGGCAGGAGCCCGGGGTGGTGTTGCCCTGAAGGTCATGTTTCAGTTCTGTCTGCCATCCCCTGGATACCACAAACCCCTCCTTTGTCACTGCAGATAAAGGGAAATCCGGGAGAAAACAAGATCAGGACAGAGGAGGTGGGAGGACTCGGCTCCCCACGGGGTTTTTACTATTTATAACCTCAGGGGTTCCTCAAAGAACCCCAGGCTGTGTTTGCCGGGTGGTTTTGTCTGGCATGAATCATGTGGGGATGTGAAAATTAAACAAATTCCTGCTGCCCAGCATTCCCTGAGGATCCCAGGGTCTCACCTGCTGAGGGACAAGCTCAGCCCTGGGGGAGATAAAACCCAAAAAAACCTCTTAATCTCCCCAAAATCTCCTCCCTCTGAGCATTGAGGCCACATCCACCATCCGCTTGGAGCAGACCTAAAGCTGCCCCACCTGGGCTCATCCCCTCAGGGCCCAGCCGAGGCCATGTCCTGTGGCTCTGCCCCAGCACAGAGCCCAGTTCCCGTCTCTGGTGGGGTCACCAGCCCTGGAAGTGCCCCAAAAATGTCTGGATGTGGCTGATGGGGCCATGGGCTCATGGCTGGGGTTGACCTTAGGGGGCTTTTGCCAGCTCAGGGTGTGTGCTCAGTGCAGGGACAAGCCCGGGGGTGACAGGGCCAGCCCCAGCCCATCCCACTGCTCCAGGGGCTCTTGGCATCGGATCCCAATGGATACTCAGAACCCAAGTGCAGGGAACAGCCTCCCCCAACCCCATCTCCAACCAGCCTGAGGAGGCATCAGGAAGCTCAGCCATCATTGGGGTGGTCCCTGCTGCAGTTTTTTCAGGCTCTTCCTAAGGAAAGGTCTGGATAATTCCACTGAAACCCAAATAACTCCCAGCCCGTCCATAATCCCAGTGCCTTGTGCTGAGCTCTGCTCCTCCACTGTCCCACAGCTGCCCCCACACTGCTCCCCTTCCCCTCAGAGCATCCCTCCTGCAGGGCCCCAGTTCCATCCCGGTGTCCCTTTTGTCCCCTGGGCTGGGATGTCACACCTGCAGGTCAGGTGTTCCTCTCGCTGCTCTCCCCAGACCCAAATTCCCACTCCACTCCAATTCTCTCTGCTCAATAACCCTCATCTCCCTGCCACAGAAATTGTCAAACTTGCACTCGGATAGAAAACTGAGGTCCAGTCCCATTTTTCTGCTCCAGGCCTCCTCCAGAACCCTGCGGAAAGCCAAAACACAGATTTTTCAACCCTAGGCTTCTGCTGGCATGGCAGGATGGGGATGCTTTGGGAACTTGGGTTTTCAGAGGCGCTTTTTTCTCAGATGGGAAATCCAGGGGTCGGGGCTCAGAGGAGGCTCAGAGTGAGAAGAGAGCTGTCTCAGTTGGTGAGAAATCCAAGGGATGGGTTATGCATCAGGAGAAACGGGAACCGGGAATGTTCTCCAGAAGTTCAGCAGGAGATCTGCTCGTTTATCCCAGGATAAATGAGGCACTGGAACAAAGAGGGATCGAGGTCTCTTCTCACTCCACCCAGCAGCCCATGGACTCCCAAACTTCTGTTTTCGCCAGTATTTAACGACTTGCGCAAACTCTGAGGACAGACACGAAAATCCCATCGCAGAAAACCTCTCAGTCCCTCCCCAGGGGGCTCTGGAAGAGCCAGGGCAGAGCCCAGGTGAAGTTATCCCCCTCGGCCTCTCCCCCAGCCCAGGGAGGTGCTGCAAGCGCCGCGCTCGGGGCCGCTGCACTCGCACACGTCTGAGGGCTCGGCTCTGCCTCTTTTGTGTGGCTTTGGCAAGCCCTGCACATGCCTAATGGGGCAGCTCTTGCCAAGAAAGCAGAAAGTGGGGCACACCCAGCGTCAGAGGCTCCGCAGGGCCCTGCACGAGCAGCTCCTCGTGTCCCAAGAGCTCGATCCGCGGGGGATTAAGCGCTCAAAGCTTGCGTGAGGCATCCTTGAGAAACCTAAAACCCGAGGTGCCACCTCAAACCAGGCTCCCGGGGCTGGAGTTCCTCCCCAGGAGTGCCCAGGCCACTGCCACCACCCTGGGCCGGGTGCCACTCAGGCAGACACCCTACACGGGGTACGTGCACATCCTCACGGCCCCACAGCCCCGGTGAACCTGACACAGCAGAGCTGTCCCTGTCGCTTTGGGACACTTGGGGAAGGAATTCGGCAGCGCTGAAACGCTGGATTCTTGTTCCAGAATCGGTGGAAGGGACACGGGGCAGGGAAAGAAAGGGGCACGCGGGGTGGGGGTTGGATAGATCCCCAAATCCAGGCTCTGCCGAATGCTAGGGAAAGTGCAGACAGGATATCCCTGCAGGGGTGTCTCTCCAGGAGAGGGGTTGGCCCAACCTGTGTTTCTCTCTGCAGAGGGGCTTGGAGCCAGCAGGGTTTTTTATTGTGTAAGAGAACAAAACAAGACAGAACAAAAGTGGTTTTCAAGCGAGGAGCGTGCGGGTGAGTGTGAGCGCTCCTGATGCACAGGGAAGGGAGCAGGAATTGGCTGCCTGAGCCGAAATCCAGCGCTGCTGGAGACAGCAATGCTCCTTTTACACACACACACACACACACACACACACACGGGAAACTGGGAAAACCCCTCTGCCTCCAAATCCCCCAGAAATGCCGCGGCTGAGGTGGTGGGAGGTGTTTGCAGTGCAGTGCGAGGGTGGGCGGGTGCAAATTGGTCCCCACAGGGTTGGGGGCAGAGAGGAGAAGTCACTCTGGTGAGGGGAGGTTAAAAGAGCTGCTGAAGATGAGGTTTGGGGGAGGCTTTGTGTGATTGTGCTGGAAATTAAAGATAATTGGCTGTTATCACTGTTTAGAGTTGATTTATGGTGGAAATTAATGGAATCCCAGAATGGAATCATGGAATCCCACACTGGTTTGGGTTGGGAGGGACTTTAAAGCTCATCCAGTGCCACCCCTGCCATGGCAGGGACACCTCCCACTGTCCCAGGCTGCTCCAGCCTGGTCTTGGACACTGCCAGGGATCCAGGGGCAGCCACAGCTTCTCTGGGAATTCCAGCCCAGCCCTCCCCACCCTCCCAGGGAACAATTTCTCCCTAATATCTAATCCCACCCTCTTTCAGTTTAAAGCCATTTCCCCCTGTCCTGTCAAGGGAAACAGGGGCCCATCCTCCCCTCTGCAGCCCCACCAGGGGTGAAAGTGTTGAAATGTAAATCCAAGGTTTCCACTGGAATGACCTGTGCAGGACACCTCGTTCCTGGAGTTTTATTGCCTGTGAAGGAAGTGGGGAAATTGAGTACAGAGAAGAGAGATAGTGGAGGAGAAGGCTCCAGGGAGAGCCCAGAGCCCCTGGCAGGGCCTGAAGGGCTCCAGGAGAGCTGCAGAGGGACTGGGGACAAGGCATGGAGGGACAGGACACAGGGAATGGCTTCCCAGTGCCAGAGGGCAGGGTTATCCCTAACCGCTCTTCAGAACCCAAGACTTTTTCAGGAGCTCTCATCATGGAGGGCCCAAGAGTCTGGACAAGATAGAAGTGTCCAAAAGAGCATCCACAGCCAAAAAATGACCAAGAGGGGCTGAGCATCCAGAGATGGGGACCTGAAGGGATGTGCCTTGGGAGGGCTCTGTCAGGGCACCCCAAACCCAGGTTCCTCTGAAGGGTTGGATGCAAGAATCAGAACCTTCAGAGCTGTCTGTGCCCTCTGAAGGTCTGTCCATTGGACAAAGCACATTTCAGAAAAGTCTTTCCAAACTCAGTGTGCAAAGCATGGGAGGTCAATTTTCCTTTTTCCTGAATGTTCTGGAATCTTCAGCACAGTCTAAGAGCTCTCCCCACGCTCCCAAAAGTGCCTGAGGTGCTCTCTGTGCACAGCGAGAGGAGGATTCCACCAGAACAGCTTTAGAGGGAGAGGATTCCTCCAGAACATCTTTAGAGGGAAAGGATTCCACCAGAACAGCTTTAGAGGGAAAGGACTCCACCAGAAGAGCTTTAGAGGGAAAGGATTCTTCCAGAACAACTTTAGAGGGGAAGGACTCAACCAGAATAACTTTAGAGGGGAAGGATTCCTCCAGAACAGCTTTAGAGGGAGAGGATTCCTCCAGAACATCTTTAGAGGGAAAGGATTCCTCCAGAACAGCTTTAGAGGGAAAGGATTCCTCCAGAACAGCTTTAGAGGGGAAGGACTCCACCAGAACTTTAGGGCCCATGGTTAACATGTCCCTTGCCAAATTGGAAGGGACTTTAAAACCATCCAATGCCACCCCTGCCATGCGCAGGGACACCTCCCACCATCCCAGGTGCTCCTGGGACAGGAGCAGGGACCCAAGAGAGGCTTTGGGGGCTCAGCTCTGGCTCAGACATCCCCGCCTGGCTTTTTGTTCAAATCCCCGCGTTTTGGGGCTGAAACTTTTGGAATCAGGAGGCAGCAGCCGGGGCTGCTCAGCACGGGGAATGGCAGGCAGCAGCAAATGCCTGCCGTGCTGAGGCTGCCTGGACATGAAGCAGCAGAGCCTGGGCCGGGGATGGCAGAGCGATGAGCTCGGGAGGAGCGAGGATCTGATCTGCACTGGGTTAATGGCTTAATGAGAGAGGTGTGAAGATGACGAGTCGTGGCAGCGCTGGAGGCAGCTGATTGATGTGCCCGGTGACAGATGGCAGCCGAGGAAGGGCTGTGTGCCGCACAGAGGTGATGAAACCCCAGCCTGGGCGAGCTCAGGCGCTGGGAGCAGCGGGGACAGCTCATGGAGAGAGCCCGTGCTGCAGCCAGGAGCGTTCCCAGCGCGGAGCAGCTCGGGCAGGGCAGGACCTGCTGCTCCCAGGGGCTGCTCCAGGAGCCACAGGGACACTGCTGGGGGTGGCTGTGGCACACGGATGGTGAAGGGAAGATCATGGAAACATGGAGGGGTTTGGGTTGGGAGGAACCTCAAAATTCATTCTGTGCCACCACCAGGGACACCTCCCACTGTCCCAGGCTGCTCCAGCCTGCCCTTGGACACTGCCAGGGATCCAGGAGCAGCCACAGCTTCTCTGGGAATTCCAGCCCAGCCCTCCCCACCCTCCTAGGGAACAATTCCTTCCCAAGATCCCATCCATCCCTGCCCTCTGGCAGTGGGAAGCCATTCCCTGTGTCCTGTCCCTCCATCCCTTGTCCCCAGTCCCTCTGCAGCTCTCCTGGAGCCCTTCAGGCCCTGCCAGGGGCTCTGGGCTCTCCCTGGAGCCTTCTCCTCTCCAGGTGAGCACCCCCAGCTCTCCCAGCCTGGCTCCAGAGCAGAGGGGCTCCAGCCCTGTGTCATTCCTGGCCCTCAGCTTCAGCTTCTCTGCCCTGTTGCCCTGTGCAAGCAAAACAAAATCCCAGGCTGAGGTGCAGCACTGGTTTGTTTTGGGATACTGGATGACCTCAGAAGTCCATCAGCACCAGCCATAAGAGTATGATTGCAAATCTAATTAAAATCTCCCTTAAAAACTCAGGTTCTGGGATTACATTGTTTGAAAGGAGGTTTCTTAGTCTGTGTGGATGTAATGGAAAAGTGTAAAGAATAAATCCTCAATCAGAAACAAATAATTAGTGGAGGAGCTCTCTAGCCCAGTTTAGAGGAGAAGATGGCGATGCAGCCTGAAGGTGATGATCTGAATTCCTTCTGGAGCAACACCTGTGGCTCCTGCAGTGAAACCTCGTCAGGAAGGGCAGCTCTGATCTCTGCTCCCTGGGACAGGGACAGCACCCAGGGCACGGCTGGAGCTGGGCCAGGGCAGCTCAGGCTGGAGATCAGGAAAGGTTCTTCCCCCAGAGGGTGCTGGGCACTGCCCAGGCTCCCCAGGGAATGGGCACGGCCCCGAGGCTGCCACAGCTCCAGGAGCGTTTGGACAGCGCTGCCAGGGGTGCCCAGGGTGGGATTTGGGGGGTCTGGGCAGGGACAGAGGTTGGTCTGGATGATCCTTGGGGGTCCCTTCAGCTCAGGGTATTCCATGATTCAGCCTAAAACAAGCAGGAACCCTTGGAACCACCACAGACACCAGAACCATCACTGAATCATGGAATCATCAAGGTTGGAAAGGTCCCCAAGGTCACGCAGTCCCAGTGCTCCCTGGGGATGTTTGATGCTGAGGCAGCTGCTTCACCTTCTGGCTGGACACCCTCCCACACAAGCCCTAGCGGCAAAGTTTTTTCAAGTGACTTTTTCAAGTATTGTTTTTCCCTCAGGAACTCTTCAGCTTGGGACAAAGCTCTCTGAGCTGGGTCAGTCCAAAGCCAATTCAGTGTCAGCCTCACCTCTTCTCTGCAGGGCTCGCAGGGATGCACAGGGTTGGGTTGTTGGGGGTCTGGGCAGGGCCAGAGGTGGGACTGGATGATCCTGGGGGTCCCTCCCAGCTCAGGACATTCCGTGATTCTCTGATCCCCACTGCAGGACCCTCCCCTAGGTTTGCAGCAGGGCTGTTCCTGCCCTCAGAGCCGTCGGTATCTCCTGGCACAGATCCCTGTGCTGGGCTCGGTGCTGCACTGGGACAGTCCTGCAGCAGAGCTGCAGCAGCCAAGGCTCAGCAGAACCTCTCCGAGGTGGTGCTTCCCAGCACGTAGGACTGAGAAGGGCCACGGGATGCCTTCACTCCACCGCGTTCCTCAGCTGTCAAGAGGCAAACACCTCCATGTGGTCAATCAAAACAAAAAAAAAAGGGATTTTAATCCACTGAGATGCTTCATTTGACCTTGACTTAAAGTGCTGAGAGAGGATAAAAGCTTCTGGGAGGACCAGATGGGAGGATTATCCGCGGCGCTTTGGGAAAGGCTGGGACTTTACAGGAGCGAACAAAAGCATCTCTTGCGGTGAGAGCTGCGTGCCCCGAGCCCTCTCCCCGCTCGCTGATAGGCAAATCCCAGCGCACGCGGCTCTCCTGGCACCTTTCGGCACCAATTTTGGTCATGGCTTTCGCCGTGACTCGGGGCTGAGTCAGCAGAGAGGAATTAGCGGCGGCTCTTTGTTCGCAGCTCCGCCGAAACACGGACGTGCCGCGCTGACAAAAGCCGGCCCTGGCACCGGGAAACAGCGAGGGCTGGCAGGGCAGCGAGTGACATAATCGGCTCTCGGGGAAGCGCGGGCAGGCCAGGAATGACAGCAATGTGCCAGGGAGAGCCCTGGATCCCCGCGGGGCTGCGCTCACCTGCGGCGGCGTGGAGTGCTCAGAGCATCATCCACGGAGCGCGGAGCAGCGGGGCCGGGAGCGAGCACAGCCTGCCCTGGGACCCTGGGGTGGGGCCGGGAGCGAGCACAGCCTGCCCTGGGACCCCCGGGTGGGGCCGGGAGCGAGCACAGCCTGCCCTGGGACCCCCGGGTGGGGCCGGGAGCGAGCACAGCCTGCCCTGGGACCCTCGGGTGGGTCAGGAGGGGGAGGAGGAGGAGGAAGGCTCTGGAGAGGGGCTTTGCCAAGCGGTGTTGAGGTGCAGACCCTGCAGGTGTGCAGGACGCGCAGGGAGTGCTGCAGCCTCTCCCCACCCGAGTTTGGTTCTGCTGCCAGGGGTGAGAATTCTCCTTCGTGGGAGCTTTAGAAGCTCTGAGTTATTTCCCGAAGGTGGGAAAGAGCTCAAAAAGCTCCCAAAGACCCTTGTCCTCTGTGGACATTGAGGGGCTGGAATGTGTCCAGGGACGGGAACAGGGTCTGGAGCCCCAGGAGCGGCTGAGGGAGCTGGGGAAGGGCTCAGCCTGGACAAAAGGAGACTCAGGGGATTTTCTCACTCTCCACAACTCCCTGACAGGAGGGGGCAGCCAAGGTGGTCTCTTCTCACCGATAACAAGGAACAGAATGAGAAGAAACAGCCTCAAGTTGTGCCATGGGGAGGTTTAGATTGGATATTAGGGAAAATTTCTTCCCAGCAAGGCTAGGGAAGCATTGGAACAGGTGGCCCAGGGCAATGGGAGAGTCCCCATCCCTGGAAGTGTTAAAGAACACAGTCGATGTTGCACTTGAGGACTTGGTTTGATGTGGAACTTGGAGTTCCTCCAGGCTGCGTCCCCAACTTCTCTAAACCGGGCTGGAGAGCTCCTCCAATCATTATTTGTTTCTGAGTTAAGATTTGTGCTTTACACTTTTCCTTTAAAGCCACACAAACTAAGAAGCCTCATTTCAAACCATGCAATCCCAGAATCTGCGTTTTCAAGGGAGATTTTAATTAGATTTGCAATCATGATCTTGTGGGGGCTCTTCCAACCTCAACGATTCCGTGATTCTAACGAGCAGAACTTTGCTGAGGGAGGCTGTGGAATCCTGGGCACCTTCTCAGGAGATCTGCTGAGCTCAGGATATCAGGCTGTGACCTCCCTGGCCAGGTCCTTGCAGGGATGGACTAAACCTTCTGCCTAGTCAGGGATGTGGAGCCTCCCACCCCACTGTGAGGGCCGTGTGGAGATCAGAAGCTCTGGGGAACATATTTTAGCCCAAATTCTTCAAAGAGAAAGTGGCTGCTGTGTCAGGAGCCTGCTCCAGGGCCGGGGTGATCCCAGTGGGTAGCAGGAGGCTGCTGAAGGATTTCTCTTGGTGCAATGGCAGCAGGGGAGGAACTGAATTTGTCCCTGGTCATGGCAGGGGTTGGAAGGACCTGATCTTTAAGGTCCTTCCATCCCAAACCAGTCTGTGATTCCATGAATCCCAAACCTCATCCCTCTCCAAGCCAGGAGGGAGAGCTTGGCAGGGGCTTGGAACAAGATGATCTTCAAGGTCCTTCCATCCCAAACCAGTCTGTGACTCCAGGAATCCGAAACCTGATCCCTCTCCAGCCTGGGGAGAACATTTCTGGGCTCGTGCTCTTGCCGTGGCTCCCTGGAAATGTCAGATTTCCCCTCCCAACAGCACCCCAAGGTGAAAGGCATTGTCTGCAGGTTTCCCAGGATCCCAGGAGCACCCTGTGAGGTTTTCCTGGCTGCTGGAATGCAAACCCTGGGGTATAAATCAGCCCTGATGCCTTGAGACACTGCCCACTGAAGCAGAGCAGGGGGGAATTCTTTGCAGGATGATAAATGGGAGCCTCACAGGGTAATGAGAAGCTCGGAAGAGCTGGAGGAATCTCAGGAAGATAAAATCAATCCCCAGGGGATGCCCCGAGGAGGCAGAAGCCCCCTGGGGGGTCTCATAAATGGTGTTTGCTCTGCTCCTCACTCCAGCATGCTCTGGGACTGTCCTGCCCTGGAATGTGCTCCTGTTTGTCCCTCCAGCCTGGCCAAGCTCCCAGCAGCTCCTCAGCCTGGCGGGCGTGGGAGTGTGAGGGACCTGCAAAATGGCACAGAGCAATCTGCCGGGATGGGGGAAATGCTCTGGCAAAAAGGGGACAACCCTCAGCCCCGTGGCCTCTCCTGGGGGTGGCCCCAGCCCCATAATTTTGGGGCTCTGGGCAGCTCTCGGTTTGGTCTGTGCCAGTTCTTCCCTCTCTCCAGCAGTGCCCTCAGTCCATCCCTGCTGGCATCTCCTCTCACCTGTGCCTGGGCTGGCCCACCATAGCCATTGCCAAATCAGCATTTCCTGGGAATTATGGCCGAACACGGCCCAGGGATGATTCCCAAATCAGCATTCCCTGGGAATTATGGCCAAACAAGGCCCAGGGATGATTCCCAAATCAGCATTTCCTGGGAGTTAAGGCGAAACAAGGCCCAGGGATGATTCCTAAATCAGCACCTCAGGGCAATCATGGCCAAACAAGGCCCAGGGCTGTCAGACAGAGCTCAGCCACTCCTGGAGCAGGGAAGGGCTGACCTGCCACCACCTGACATCCAAATGTGGCTCTTGTGGAGCCATGGACCACTGGAAAAAAACAGCAGGGGAGAGGAGACGCAGAGCACCCTGGACCCACCCCTTCAACCCCAGCTGCTCCCAGGAGCTCACAGCACAACTTGTCCTGCAGTTGCATGGCATCATTTTGCCTTTTCTTCCCATGGAGGGGGTGGAAAACAAGCTCTGAGTGGATGAGATGGGATATCAGGGGAAGTTTCATCACACAAAAAGTTTGTCAAGCTCTGGCAGGGCCGTGGTGGGGTCACCAGCCTTGGAGGTGTTCAGAGAACAGGTGAATGTGGCACCTGGGGACATGGGTGGCTTTGAAGTGCTGGGGGATGGTTGGATTTCATGGCCTGAGAAGGTTTTTCCCATCTTAATGATTCTGTGATTCCATGGTTGATGATCCCAGGCTGAGGAGATCCCAGTGGCACCTGCCCTGTGCCCAGCCCAGCTCTCCCTGCCCTGCAGGGCTTGGCAGCCACAGCTGGGACAGGACTGAACCAGGAGTGACCATCAGAGCTGGACAGGAGTGACCATCAGAGTTGGGACAGCATTGAACCAGGAGTGGCCATCAGAGCTGGCCTGGCCCTCTGGGGTGACTCCAGGCCATGTCCACCTGACAATCCCTGAGGAAGACAGGGAAATTTCCAGAAGGAACACTGGAATCAGCACCTAAATCTGAATTCGGACACCTAAATCAGCACACTGCCAGGCTGGGAGAGCTGGGGGCGCTCACCTGGAGAGGAGAAGGCTCCAGGGAGAGCTCAGAGCCCCTGGCAGGGCCTGAAGGGCTCCAGGAGAGCTGCAGAGGGACTGGGGACAAGGGATGGAGGGACAGGACACAGGGAATGGCTTCCCACTGCCAGAGGGCAGGGATGGATGGGATCTTGGGAAGGAATTGTTCCCTGGGAGGGTGGGGAGGGCTGGGCTGGAATTCCCAGAGAAGCTGTGGCTGCCCCTGGATCCCTGGCAGTGTCCAAGGCCAGGCTGGAGCAGCCTGGGACAGTGGGAGGTGTCCCTGCCATGGCAGGGGTGGCACTGGATGGGATTTGGGGTCCCTTCCCTGATATAATCCCCAATGTGAGCTTTGCACTGGCAGTTCTCAGGGTCCCAGAGAGGTCAGGGCATGGATAAAACTCAGGTGGGGTCATTCATTCTCATGTCCCAGTCATTTATTCAGCTGCCCAAAGCTGATATAACATACTTTTAAAAAAATTATTTTATTTACACAGGAATTAAAACACTGCCATGAGAGAAAACGCTCAAACAAGTCCATTTTTGACATCAGAGAATCTTTTCAGCATTTCTCACGTGCAGCTGGGGTCAGCTCCCTCTGTTCCCTGGGAAGGCTGAGCAGGAAAAGAGAACCGCAGGTGAACGGGGCTGTGAGCTGGGGGTTTGGGGTCTCAGCAGAAGGTTTGGGGCTGCACCAGAGGGTTTGGGGTCTCGGGGGGCTGAGGGGCGGCTCCCGAGCCCATCAGCTGTGCGGGTCCTGCCGCGCCCGGGGCAGCGCAGCCTGGCTCGGATGGCAGCGCTGGCAGCGCTTCAGAGGAGCTGCTCTGTGTCTGTGGGAGGTGTGAATGAGCCTTTGGAGCCTTCCCCGTGCCGTCATTAGCAATCTCGCGGCTATAAATAGCTGCAGCCTCGCCCCGCTCCGTTCTGCGCTCCGCTCGCCGCTCCGTGCCTCGGTGCGAGGCTGCTCCGGAGAGCTCTGCAGGGCGGCGCAGCGAGCGGAGCCCCCGCGAATCCTCCACGGATTTTCCTCCAGGCTCTTTCCAAGCTCTTTGCCCATCCATCTGCACCGAGGGAAGCGGTGGGAGACTCACAAAATTGCGCTGGAGAGAATTCTTCTGCTGAGAGCTGACCCCAGCTGCACATGAGCTAAATGCTGAAAAGCTTCTCTCGTGTCAAAAATGGCCTTGTTGGAGCATTTTCTCTCCCGGCAGTGTTTTAATTGCTGTATAAAATAAAAAATAAAATGAAATTATGTTACAGCAGCTTCCCGGCTTCCTGCAGTTGCTCAGCAGTGAATGAATGAACAAAGGAATGGGACATGAGAATGAATGACCCCACCTGTGAGGGTTTCCAGCATTTTGGTTCATTTTCCTGCTCTTTCCCCCTGCATTTTGGCACCAGAGCACGGCGGAGCTCCCCAGATCCCAGGGGAGACTGGAGAAACGACCCCGTGTCCAGAGCTGCTGATTCCAATCAACATTCCTCCCTGGCACAGACCAACAACATCTGATGATGGGAATGGATGAACTCTCTCCCCTCTGAGCTGTTCGTTCCCTCAGCCGAGCAGGTCTCAGGTGAAGGTCCTTCCTGGGCTTTTTGAGAGGCAACAAGCGCAGCTGGAGCTGGGATTGAGCAGGAATGAGCCAAAAATTACTGAAATTAGTGAATCTGGGGTCAGAGCCCCTTTCCCTCATCCCACCTCAATGAGGGGACACCAGGCACCTCCTCTGGGTCATCTGTGCCACTCCAAAGGGCTGCAAAGCCGCCCTGGGCTGAGCTTGGAGCCCCAGGGCCCTGTCACACCCTCTTTCCAGCACTTCTTCACACCCACAAGGTCCTGAGGATGCCAAAGGGCCATGAAGGTCTCACCCCCCTCTGGGGATGTCCTTCTCCGTAGGTCCAGGAGCTTTGTCCAGCTGGGGATTCCAGGAGGGAAGGGAGGTTGTGTCACACAGAGGCAAAGCCAGGAGTGTCCCTATCCTCTGTAAATCCACTCTGGATGCTCTGCTGTGTCCCTGTCCCCTATAGATCCCCTCTGGAAGCTCTGCCGTGTCCCCATTCCCTATAGATCCCCTCTGGATGCTCTGCTGTGTCCCTGATCCCCTCTGGACATTCTGCTGTGTCCCTGATCCCTGCAGGTCCCCTCTGGACACTTTGCTGTCCCCCACAGGAGCAGATGCCAACCACCAGTCCCAGGCAGGGTCCTATCTCCAATTCCCATCTCAGCCCCGGTTCCAGGTGCTGAGCCCAGAGTTCCCAGCCCCAGGAATTCCCAGCCCCAGGAGTTCCCAGCCCCAGGAGTTCCCAGCCCCAGGAGTTCCCTGGGGTGAGGTTTCCCCGTCCCGGGCCAGCCCCAGCCCTGCAGTGCTGAGGGGAGGATGTGTGGGCACAATGCATGACAATTCTTGGATGGCCACCAGCAGCTGTGCCTCTGCTCGGGCCCCGTTCCCAAAGGGGCTCTCTGCTGCTCCCACGGAGGCTGTGGCCGAGTCCCCGGAGCAGCCTGCTCCGAGCTGGGATCTGGTTTGGATAAACGGCGTGGGGCTATGGCCTGTGCCAACAGCTGAGCCAGCCCCGAATGCAAACCCGAGCACAAACTCAGCGCTCCTGGGGCACCACGGCAGTGGCTGCGGGCCCACCATGGATGGAGGACACCCGGGAGTCCTTAATTCCAAGAGAAACCTCAGCAGGGGACATTTCCCCTTGGATTGTGGCGTTGCACTGAGCAGTTGCTCCTGCTGGAACTTTGGGATAATTTGGGATAGCGGTGACCCCCACCTGCAGGATGTGGCTCTGCTCCCCTGCCTCTTTATCCTTCAGAAGGGGAACTCCTTTGGGATTAATTAAACAACTCCTCCTTTCTCCCCCCACAAGAGAAACCCGAGCAGGCATTGCCTGTGTGGAGCCAGGGGCTGATGCTGGGAATGAACACGGAGCATTTCCCCGGGAGGCTCCTGCAGGCTCCAGGACTATCTGAGGATTAATGACAGCAAACAAGAGCCCAGCAGCAGCCAAGAGTGCGGAGACAGGAGCCAGAGCCAAGCTGAATGTTTCCAGTCCCAGGGATCCCACTCGGGAACCCAGGCCTCCAGCTGGGCTGGGCAGTCAGTGGAGCCTTTCTCTGGCTCTGCCTTGTGTGGAGCCATCCTGGGCAGGAAGGGGGAACTCCATGGGGAGACAACTCATGGAGACCTGGATCAGCCTCCAGAGCGTTCCCCAGGCACACCCTGGGCTGTGGAGGTGGGGATGGCACAGATTTGGGGTTATTGGGGTCTCCTGGTGATGAGGGTGCAAATCAACCCAGAGAGAGAGCTCAGTCTGGATCCTTTTACCTCCTCGGGGCTCGCACATGGTGTTTGTGGGTGGTGATTTGAGTAACGAATGAGTAAAATGTGATTAATTCTCCCTAGGACTGGCTCTGACACAGGGCCCACAAAAGCAATGGCACCACTCTGGCAGCTCCTCCTTTCTCCCTTCATTCTGAAATAAAATGTAAGTTTAGGGTTAATTTTGAGCAATAAATTTATAAGGTGGTTTTTTTTTCCTGTTTTTTAAGACTTCGGGCTTCAGTCAGGACAAAATCATGATACTGTGGCAATGCGATTTAGGAATCCCAGAAGGGTTTGGGTTGGGAGTGACATTAAAGGTCACCCAGTGCCACCCCTGCCATGGCAGGGACACCTCCCACTGTCCCAGGCTGCTCCAGCCTGGCCTTGGACACTGCCAGGGATCCAGGGGCAGCCACAGCTTCTCTGGGAATTCCAGCCCAGCCCTCCCCACCCTCCCAGGGAACAATTCCTTCCATATATTCCATCCCTCTTTCTGTTTGAAGCCATTCCCCCTGTCCTGTCTCTCCATCTCCTGCTGAACATCCCTCCCCAGCTTCCTCGGAGCCCCCTGAGATCCTGGCAGGTGCTCTGAGGTCTCCAGACAGCCTTGTCTCCTCCAGGCCCACCAGCCACACCTTTATCCTACCCCAGGAACAGATGCTTTTCTGAACTGAGGATTTCTAAGGGCTCCTAAGTATTTTCTGAGGATTTTCATAAGGGTTTTCCAGTAGCTTGGCATTTTGCTCCAAGGAAACCTTGCCTTGTGTTCCCTGGCTGGATGGTCACTCATGCAGAGAGTCTCCCATCATTCATCAGGGGCATCTCCTGCATCCCTTTTCCTGCATTTCCTTGGAGGAACCTCCTGCAGCCTCTGTGCCCAGCAGAGAACAGCTGGATCCACAGCTGGAGCATCGGCTGGTGGGGCTGGACCAGCTGCAAATGGGAGGGAAAGGAAAGGAAAGGAAAGGAAAGGAAAGGAAAGGAAAGGAAAGGAAAGGAAAGGAAAGGAAAGGAAAGGAAAGGAAAGGAAAGGCACAGCTAGGAAAGGTAATGCAAACCAAAGGGGAGGAAGGCAAGGCAAGGCAAGGCGTGGGAAGAAAGGAGTCGGCAGGTCAAAGCAGGGGNGCATTCCAGGAAAATCCTCGTCCCAGATAATGTGGCCTCTGAAGGGCTGAGTTTCTTGCAGCTTTAAACCTGACCCTTAGAGCAGGGCTGGCCCTTCCCATCTCCAATTCCCTTATACAATCCTACAGAAATGTTTCCATATTTTCTGGAGCGGTTGCTGTGTGTGATGGAGGGACAGAGACAGAGACTGTCAGTTTATTCCTGTTGAAATGCACATTTGCATTTCTTTGGGGTCACAAAGGGTCACTGAGAGCACAGGGGGGTGCGGGCACCTGCCCAGGGCACACCCAGGGGTTTTTCCAAGGGACAATAAGTGTCTCTTCCACTTTCTCCCCATCCTGTTCCCCTCTTGTCCCTCCTCTTGGTGTCCCCTCTCAGAGCTGCCATTTCCAGCATCACCCACACCTCGCAGGGACCCCCACGGGCACATCTGGGCACATCTGGGCCAGGAAAGCACTGGGGACATTTTCCCACTCCCCCTCCAATGGCTCCAGGCTGGAATTACCCTGAGCACAAGGATGAGGCTTTCCCTGTTGATGTTCCTGAAGCAGAGGCAGAGCAGAGCACAGAGGGGCTGCTGTTGCCTTTTGGCAGGTTTTAGGATTATGAAAGGGTAAAAGGGTTTGATTTGGGTGTTTTAATAGGATTTTAGGTGTACGGTTCTTTAAAGGTGGAACATGCTGAGACGCGCACTTTATATAACGTGTATACAGTTTTTATGGATTTAGCAAATTAGTACATTTGTTTAGAAATTTTTAATAAGAAATTTAATAAATGAAGCAATTTTTTAAAGATTTTTTTTTTTAAATGAAGTTAGAATTTACTTTATAAAATATGTTTTAGAGAGAAGGTTGAAACCTCGAGTTTTGAGATAGTATAGGGTTTTTTTGGTTTTTAGTGTGAATGTTTGGGTTTTTTGTCTTGCGGAACTTCAAAATCAAGTTAGAATATTACACTACAAAAATTATATGTAGATTAAGGGTACAAATAATGTATAAGGGGTACAGAAAATAGAAAAAGTATATAGAAAATATATTAAAAAGAAAAAGCAAAAATTATCAGGCATCACTGCAAGGAGCCCAATCCTGCCCCGAATGTCCTTGGGAGTGTCACCAGCATGGAGGAGCACACAAAGTCCTTGGAGAAACCCTTTCCCACAAGAGGATCTTACAAAAAATTGAGATGTTACAACATTTTCCCACCCCACAGTACCCCTGAAGTGCAGGGCCCTTTAAATACCACTGAAAACCTGCAATATTTTCCTCCTGGAAATATTCCCCTCTAAATCAAGATTGATCTGATGCCAAGGAAACGCAGGCATTGTGCAAGGAGGGGAGCTGCAGAAGAACCGCTGCTGGGGAAGGAGCTGCCAGGAGAGCAGGCGAGAGGGAAAATTTGCATTAATTAGTTGGTGTTCTCCTCTCGGACGTGCAGCGGGGGTTTTAGGCAAACGCAGATTTTTCTTTTTGAGGAAATGTGGATGGGGAGATGGAATCCCACTAGATGGCACTCGGCGGACGCGCAGGATTCACCTCCCGCTCCGCAGAGCCCCGGGAGGATGGAGCTGGCT
>VZRL01000560.1:101486-120143 GCA_013397895.1 Origma solitaria
TGGGATGGGATGGAATCCATGGGATGGGATGCGATGGGATCCATGGGATGGGATGGGATCCATGGGATGGGATGGGAGGATGGAGTGGGATGGGATCAATGGAATGTGATGGGATTCATGACGTGGGGGGAGCGTGTCCACAAGTCAAAAATGCTGGAGGGAGAAAGGGTTTCAAGGCTGATTTTTCCCCCACTCGGAATCCAGGGAGGGTTTTGGGGCTCCCCCAGCCCGGGGTGGGCTCAAGCACGGGCAGGGCTTTGCGGGAGGATTAAAGCAAAGCAGGAGGCTCGTCCAGCGAGAGACCCTTCCTGGCACGGACTTTACATTCCATACATTCCTACCTTCTCGCAGGTAAATCTTTGAAGAAGAACCTTTTTTTTTTCTTTTTTTTTTTTTAGTCCTTGTGTAGAAGTGGTCTTTTAGTCTTTAGAGCTCCTATTGTGCTAGGCACCNGCTTTGCTGGGTTCTGCAGGAGGGAGGGGTGCTCGTGGTTCGTTTTCCTCTTTTCGAGGGACAATTTCTCTCCCTGTCGGTGAACCTCCCCTCCTCGAGGAAGTGCTACTTTCAGTCACAAGGTCAGGGTAAACACGTTTTTTTTCAAATGTAAAGCAGTTTCAACTGTTTAAAGCACAACCATAGGGATGCGAGGAAAATAAAACAAAACAAAAAAACCAAGCACTTTGCAAGAATTAAATAAAGCATGTAATAAATATGAATCATAAACTTCTGTACACAGGAGCAAAGGTTTGGGGTTTTTTTTCTTTTTTTCTTTTTTTAATCATTTAATCAATATAAAAAAAAGTTTTTTTCTGTTTTGCTTTTGTTTTCAGTGCATCTTCTTCCTCTTTAAAATGCTTAACCTTTTCCTTTCTTCATCTCTCAGGCCCAGGATTACGCACACCTCAATGGCAAAAAAGACAAGGTCTAACAAACCCCCTTTCCAAAAAACTCTAAAAAAATATTCACAGCCTCAAACAGTTTTGTACATTTCAAGCAACAAAAGGTATAGAAAAAGGCACAAGTAACTGCATACATGTGGAGATAATACCAGACTGGGACAAAGAAAAACCAGGAATTTTTCCACGGGTTTGGTCATTCACTAGAGTGCTTCTTATGATTATACTAAAGGAAATAGTGTTGAAAACGTCTGCTGATTTTACAGAGGAAGCCTAAAGGTGGAACAGCTGGCGGAGGCTGTCGGTGTTCCCCGTGTTTCCATCCACCTCGCTGGGGTTGGCCCTAATTGGGGGCGCTGGGGGTGCGCGCTGCTCCCGCGGGGCTCTGCGGGGCCGTTCGTGCTGCGGGCGCGGGGCNGCTGCTGCTGCTGCTGCCCGGCGAGGCCGCGCCTGAGATGAAGGTGCGGGGTAGCTCCGAAGGGCTGCCCGATTGCTGCTCGCCCGTGGGCTCGGGGGGATTGTCCCCGCTGGCCAAGGGCTCTGGACAGGGCTCCTGGGGGTCGCTGGGGGACAGCGGGGGCTGCTCAGCCGGGCTGGGCTCGGCCGCGGCCCCGCGCTGCTCCTGCTGCTGCTGCGGCTCGCTAGTCCTCGTCTTCTCCTCCACGAGGCCGCCCGCCTGCTCCGGGGACAGCGCGAACTTGGACACCTTGGCCACGGGGGACACGGACGCCGACGATGGCTCCGGAGGGGTCGGGGGCTCCTCGTCCTTCGGGGGAGCCCGGCCGAGCTGGGCGAGCTCGCCGGCCGTGGAAGCGAAGGGCCCGGCCTGGCCGGGCACCAGGCTGGCGTGGGCGCTGGGCCGCGGCTGCACCATCTGGATGCCCCCGATGGGGATCATGGGGTACGGGGTCCTGGCGAGCTGCTGCGAGTGCAGCGGGAGGTGGCTGAAGACATTCTCCTCCCCTCGGCCGGGAGCGTGCGGGTCGTGAGGGGCCGCCAAGGGCCGCGGGCACTGCGGCGGGCCCGGCGAGCAGGGTGGGCTGCGGGGTTCCAGCTTCTGTGCCGGGGGAAAAGAAAGAGCTGCGTCAGTGCGACACACGAGGGATGGCGTTGGCAGCTCTGGTGGCACTGCGAGGACTCGGGTTAGGGTTTTGTTCTCATCTGAGGCAAGCGAGGGAGATGTGCGGCCCCAAGGCTTTGAGGTGAGGAGCAGCACAACCCCACAGTGTTAGGGGACAAATGTGCACCTGGCGTGTTGGGGCACAGATCCAGGGGTTTGGGTTAGGCCTGGATCACTGTAAAAGGTTTGGTTGGGAGGGACCTTTAAAGGCCATCTCATCCAACCCCTGCCATGGCAGGGACACCTTCCACTGTCCCAGGCTGCTCCAGCCTGGCCTTGGGCACTGCCAGGGACCCAGGGGCAGCCAAAGCTTCTCTGGGCACCTGTGCCAGGGCCTCCCCACCCTCACAGAAAGAAATTTTCTCCTTAGTCCAGATCGCCCCTCCTTTTATTTAAAACTATCAGCCCTTGTCCTGCTCTCAGAGCTGCCTCTGAAGCCCTGGCAGACGACACCAGCGTTTGCTGCCAGCTGAGCTGCTCTGGATCCCTGTCAGCACAGGAGGCTCTGAGAGCCCAGAATGCTGTTATTTATTTATTTTTATTGTATTTTCCTGGAGCAGGATTGCACCCTTCCAGCTGCTGAGTGCAGGGATGCCACCAGTGAGAGGTGGCATCAGCTCCAGCACAGCCAGCAGTGGGTCCCCACCACCACCCTCATGGGGTGCTTGGTACAAATCAAGGGTTCCGACCTACATTTTACCTTTTCCTCTTTCTCTCCCGGTGCTTCCCATAGTTTCCTAACGTACATCATGGAGAGATATGTGGCTAAACAGAAAGGGATTAATTAGTGATGAGGTTAGAACTAAACCCCTGCGCAGGGCTCCCGAGAAGGGGAAAACCAAAACTGAAATCAACTTTCCATTAAGATGGGGTTAAAATGGCAGGGTCCACTAAGGGCACATTTCTTTGTAGGATTATGGGGAATGCTTCCCTGAGCCTGTGAGCTGGATCTCTGTGAAGAGGCGGCAGAGGAGGAGAGAACAGAAAGAGAAAAAGGAAGAGCCACCAAAGGCAGTGTGTGCTGGGTCAGCAGTGACAAGGCCAACCACTGCTAAGTGTCACTTATCCACAGGAAGTCTTGGCTAAATCACTTTAGGGATGCTGGGAAACCCCAAACAGATTCCTTCAGTGGTGCAACAATCACCACAAGGAGAGACTGCCCCAAGCAAGGGCCAGGGGGAGGAGAGATGGTCGTGGTGAGACTTGGCAGAGTGCCTGATGCAGAAACCGAGCTACAATCATCTTCAAGTTTCGTTTGGGATCGGATAAATCCTCCTCTGGTCTTTCTGTTTCTTGTGGCCTTGCCAGGAATGTTATTTTGCAATGAAAGCCCAGCTACCCTGATAAATGGGAAGTTTTCCATTGAGATTGTTGGTTTGGAGGCACATGGAAAATCAACAGTGGGTGCAGAAAAGGAACAGGAAAATGATGCCAAAGGGTGAACGTGAACAGAGGTGGGGATGGCAGACAAGCAGGGTGTAAAACATCTCCTGCTGTGGATTTGGGAGCTGAGGGGATTTGCTCCAAGCAGAGGATTTATCCCGACAGAAGAGCTGAAGGATAGGGGTTTTCAGAGCCCTGAGATTCACCCCAAGAAGTGAAGTGACAGGAAAGGGAAACAGCATTAAAGGAAGCCAAAGTCTGGCCCTAAATAAAGGACAGTCTCTGAGAAGGTGAGACACAGAGTGAAAGAAGGAAGGAGGCACCACAGCACAGAAGATTCTCATGGGCATGGGAAGAAGGTCTGAAGAAGTCCTGGCTCAGCATCTGGGGGGGCAGGGGCTCTGTAAAGGCCTCTCCCTCCCCAGGGCAGCCCCTGAGCCCTGGGGTCTCTCCCCACAGCAAGAGGAGCTCAGTTCATCAGCACCACTGCCAGCAGAGCCAGGCACTGCAGCGGGAATGGGAAATGTTCTGGGAGATATTCCAAACCCCACACAGGATCTGCCTGCAGCCCTGGGAGGAACGGGCGATTTTCCGTCACCCACAGGGTTTGATTTGTCCAGCAGAGAGGTGAAACAATGTTCTGGACCTGGAGGAAAGCCCTCTCTGTGCTGAAGGGAGAAGCGAGATGGGATCAGAGATGTCCACACAAACATCACTCAGCCGTTCACTCGGCAGAGCTGCTGGGGGTGGACACAGCCCAGGGCTGCTCCAGAGCTGCCTCAGGTCACTGACCAGTGGGAAGTGGTTCCAGCTCCAGCCCAGCTGGGGAAAGCTCAGAGATGGCCATGAAATTCCCGGGAACACAAAGGCTCTTAGGGACAATTTGTCAATCAGAGGTTGTCCTTGCTGATTTTCCCAGCAGGACCGGCTGGCTCAGGAGTGGGAATCTCCCTTGGAGAAGGGAGAACTTCATTTCTCTCCAACCGAGAAGGCCAGGACCCAAATGGGTGCAAAAGCCACTGCTGTCCCCTGTCCCTTTTCCCTATGACACTGGTCAGAGTCCCTGTGCACTTCTGCATCACAGCCTTCACCAAAAACCACATCAGAGAACATCAGTGGGGAGCAGAGGGCGGGAGGGGACTGCACTTACCAGCTTGGACTCGTAGATCTGTAAGTTTTTGCCAAAGAACCTGTGAGGTAGAGGCATCGAAGAGAATATCCCGGGCTGGGCTTGATATGAGCTTGGAACTTTGTCCTCTGCTGCTTTGCTGGTGCCAGGCAAGTCCTCTTTGCCGGGGGATGGATACCTGGCCAGCTCCAAGCAGCCTGGAGACAAGACTTTCTTCAGGGAGAAGTACCTCAGCGATGCCATCTCTCTGCTGGGCGACGAGTGCCTGGCAGGGGACACATCTCCTTCTGCTGGCAGGGGTGTCCTGGGGGACAGCTCCCTGCGGGGGGACAGGTGCCTGCTGGGCGACAGCTCCAGCCTGGGGGACACACACCTCAGGGGAGACGCCTCCCTCCTGGGAGAGAGGCGCTGGCAGGGGGACAGACCCCTCCCCGGGGACAGGCACCTCAGGGGGGACAGCTCCGCCGTGGGGGAGAAGCGTTTGGGGGACGTTTCATTTTTGGTCAGTAAGTGCTTCCTGGCAAGCATCGGTCTGCTGCTGCCACCCCCTCTGCCACCCTCCTGGCTCGGGGACCACCTCCTCCTCGGGGAGGTGTCCTTGGAGGTGGACAGCTCCATGGCCAGGGACATGGGTGGCCTGGTGACAGACTCTCTCTCAGCAGAGGCCAAGTGCTCGGTGGAGGTCAAAGCCGGTCTGTGGAGGCTCAAGAAGCTGTGGCACACAGCAATGTCACTGCTGTCTGCCGACCACTTGCTTTCCAGCCCTGAGGAGGAGGAGGAGGAGGCCTGCTGGCCTTCTTCCCCTGCTTTCGGGGGGCTGGGAGCAGTTTCTCGAGCTGCGGGCGGTGCTGTTTCTGTGCCTTCCTCTGGAGAGGACGGGGAGCCCCCCGAGGAGCGCGGCAGGACGGGGCTGTGCTTGCCCTCCACCAGCCTTGGGACTGGCTCGTCCTGGCTCTCCTCTTCCTCCTCGTCTTCCTCGTCCTCGTCGTTGTCGTCATCGTCAGATTCCTCGAGGTCTGAAAACTGGTGCTCCTCGATGGGCTCAGATCCCTCCCGCCCCTCGGAGTCCTGGAAAAGGTCTTCGCTGGTTCCTGGAGGCAAACACACAGCAGAGGGGTGAAAACACATTCAGGGGCTGCTTTTTGCTAAATCTGCTCACAAAACACACTCTCAGGGGTTATTTTTGTGACAAATCTCACAAAACACACTCTCGGGTTATTTTTGGGTCAAATCTGCTCACAAAACACATATAAGGGGCTATTTCTGTGTTAAATCTGCTCACAAAACACACTTTCAGGGGTTATTTCTGTGTTAAATCTGCTCACAAAACACATGTTCAGGGTCTATTTCTGGGCTAAATCTGCTCACAAGCTCAAAGGACACAAGAGGAGAGAGGGCTCGGCTGTTTCCCAGGTCTGATCATCTCCAGCCTTGCCCTCTGTGCCAACCCTGCTGATCCCAGCAGATCCCAGTGAATCCCAATCCACCCCAGTTCCAGTTCCAGTTCCAGTTCCAGCTCAGTACCAGCTCTAAAATGCAAAAAACCCCTAAAATAGCTGAGAACAGCATCACCTTCATCCTTCAGAGGGGTTTGATGGTTATTTGTCACAATGGTAACTCCAAAATATCCACAGCTGCCAAAATTCCCCAACTCCGCATGCTGGGCCTTTTCCTGCCTGGATTTCACCACAGATAAACATCAGCAAGATTTCGCTAAAAATCAAACAGTCGAGTGGAAAGAACCTCTGTGGATTTTCCTTTCCTTGGATAAATCCCAGCTGTGGTCCAGATGCTCATTTGGGGTTCGGTCCCTGTGTGTGCAAGGCCTTGCACAGGGATTTGTAAATCACAGCAGTGCGGATAGCAAAGCAAATTCTGAAGGATTTGAAATATTTCTGCAGCTTAAAATACATCTTCCTTCTGTTTCAAGAGCCAGCAGGAGCTTTCCGAGCTTCCAACGCTCAGAGAAAAATCTGGTTTTGCCCTGTCAGATGTGCAGAGCTCGTGGCAGCTCGGAAAGGTCCAGCGGGAACAGCCACTGGATGTCACTGCAGCTCAGCAGAACCGCCCTGCCAGGGCTGTGAGTCCCCTGCTCCCGAGGGGCGAAACAAGCATCAAATCACATTTTTAAGTAGAATGATAGTTGGAAATTTGTGTTGTAGTGAAGGGTCGAGGGGTGGATTTTGTGTGATTTGTCTTTTTGTCTTGTATTGTGATGTTATTTTGATGTTATTTTGATGTTATTTGTCAATTTGATGTAGGGACTTTTTTGTTTCTTTGGGGGTTTTTCTTTTTATTTGTTTGTTTGTTTTGCTTTGTTTTTTGGTGTTTTTCTTGTTTATTTGTTTTGATTTGTTTTTTGAGGTTTTTGGTTTGTTTTGGGTTTTTTTTTGGTTTTGGGGGTTTTTTTGGTTTTGTTTGTTTGAGTTTTTCATTCTTTTTTTCTGTTCAGTTATTCTATTGGCGTTTTTTGTTGTTGTAAATAAAAATGACATGCTAAATGTAGATTTTAATGAGAAATGTCCATCTGTGCCCATGCCAGGCACCTGGAGGATGGAGCAGAGCTGCTGGGTGGCACACGCTGGCTCCGGAGGGGATCCCAGGGCTGCTGTGCCACCTGCGTGTGACAAATCGCAGCCCTGCTGGCTCTGTCCCCGTGGGGTCAGCCTGGGACACGCTCCTCCCTGAGCTGGAGCCATTCCCCATGCACAGCTCCATCTGTGTGTAGGGATGTGCAGGGAGATGCGCTGGGCCCCACCTGCAGTGTGGATTGATTTGTGCCTCCTTTTCTATATTCTCTCTATTCCTTGCACATATATTATTCTATGAGTGGTTTTCCCAGTCGTTTACCGTACCCTTTCCCTAGGCAGAAAGACAAAAAACATTCCCAGGCCCCATCCTGTCTTGGTTTTCCGTGGCTACCAAGGTTGGGAACAGCTCTTCAAGACACATTTTCATTGACAAAATTCAGTTTCTTGTGCTGCCAGATTGATTTTTGCCTTTTCTCCTTTTCTATATTCACTGTATTTCTTGCACATATATTATTCTATTAGTGGCTACTTTTTCCAGTCATTTTCCATATCCTTTCCCTAGGCAGAAACACAAAACGCATTCCAAGGGCCCCTATCCTATCTTGGTTCTCACTGACCAAGGTTAAGAACAGCTCTTCAAGACACATTTTCATTGACCAAGTTCAGTTTCCTGCAATGCCACATTGATTTTTGCCTTTTCTCCTTTTCTGT
The DNA here is from genome assembly GCA_013397895.1 of Origma solitaria. Lineage (NCBI taxonomy): Eukaryota > Metazoa > Chordata > Aves > Passeriformes > Acanthizidae > Origma > Origma solitaria. The sequence continues at coordinate 109,257 of VZRL01000560.1, forward strand.
ATTCTCTGTATTCCTTGCACAGATATTATTCTATTAGTGGATACTTTTCCCAGACATTTTCCATACCCTTTCCCCAGGAAGAAAGACAGAACACATTCCCAGGCCCTATCCTATCTTGGTTCTCCCTGACCAAGGTTGAGAACAGTTCTCCAAGACACACTTTCATCCACAAATTCAGTTTCCATCTGAGGGGGGAAGATTTGGAGAGGGAAATCACCTCACCTCTTACGCATCTGTTTGGTGCTTTTTGTCAAATACGCTGATTTGTTAAACTTAAAAATCTGCATTCACCCCATGGCTGAGTGGGTTTTTGTGGACATTTTCCATATCTGCCATATTTGATAAAAACCACCCTTTATATTACCTCCTGTACTGATATTATCTCCAAAGTGTGGTGGTTTATTTCCTAGGGTTTTATTTTCTAGGTTTTAATATTTTAATTTTTCTAAGGCATCCCCAGCCTGCAGCAGCCAGGGTGGCTTCAGAGGGGACACGGCCACACAGCACCAATGGCTGTGATGGATTAAAAACTCTAATTCTGTTTATTTTGAATGCCTCACAAGTAACTGCTCACGGAGTGTTTGGCATTCCCAGCCCCATGGATTTTCCCATGACTGATGATCCATCCGAGAGTCTGCCTGAAACTGGGAATGGAAAGGAGCATCTCATCCCTGTTCAAAATATCCCTGAATGTTCCCTGAAGGCAGAGCTCTCCAGCAGCTCTCCAAGGAGAGGGATTCTGGCTCTCATTGTGAAATCCTCCACGGTGACGGAGCTGCTGGGCCTGGGCTGTTTGCAAACTCCCCGAGGAACTGAGCTCAGAGCAAATATTATTCCAAACTCCCAGCTGTAGGCTGAGCCGAGCAGATTTCCTGCTTGGAAAAGGAATGTGTTTCACTGGCAGAGCTCAGAGCCAGCCCAAGTCTGGTTTTGGGGTTTAACAGCTCGGGGTTTTGGGGTTGGGCAGCCCAGGGTTTTGGGGTTGGACAGCTCAGAGTTTTGGGGTTGGACATTGTGGGATTTTGGGGTTTGACAGCTCGGGGTTTTTTGGGGTTTAACATCTTGGGGTTTTGCGGTTGGACAGCTCAGGGTTTTGGGGTTGGACAGCTCAGAGTTTTGGGGTTTAACGTACCAGAGTTTTGGGGTTGGACAGCTTGGGGTTTGAGGGTTTAACATCTTGGGGTTTTGGGGTTGGACAGCTCAGGATTCTGGGATTGGACAGCTTGGGATTTTGGGGTTGGACAGCTTGGGGTTTGGGGGTTTAACATCTTGAGGTTTTGGGGTTGGACAGCTTGGGGTTTTGGGGACAGACAGGAGCTGTGCCTCATCCTGGTGCTCTTCTTTCTCGGACAGAGCAAGGCCAGGGGTCAGGAGTGAAGGGAAGTGGAGCCAGCCCCAAACTCAGGAGCTGTTGGCATCTCCCACCCCAAATTCCAGCAAGGGAAACATTCCCGTGAGCCCTGGGATCTGCCGTGACCTCCTGCCACCATCCCTGGCGGCAGGGACCGAGCTCAGGCCTGAGCCCAGGCTCCCAAAATTCATCTGCTGAGCTCACGGGAGAGAAAGGGCAGGACAGGGAGGAGAGGGAATCAGTGGGAACGTGTCCTGCTGACAGCTCTGTCTGAGCTTGGTTTCGTTCCATGGGTGTTGTTTATCCTCCCCCTGGTGCCATCCCACCCAGCCCAGCCCAGGCACGAGTGAGGAATTCTACTCCAATCTCCTTTTATAGTAACACCCCTCGCTTTCTGCTGCCCCTTAAATAGAAATACAAACAATCAACTGAAATACAACCCCAGTTTAAAATAATCCAGGGAGTTTTAGGAACTGCTGCTCCCTCCCTGCCTGCGAAGGAAAGCACAGCAACCTCCCTGTGCTGCCTCGTGTCACGTGGAAATTGGAGGGGTTTTTTATTATTATTATTTAATTAAAACAGTGCTTTCAGTTCTTTTTCTGAGCCTCTTTGCAAAGAAGAGAGAGGACACAGGGGAGGGCTCTTTGTGACTCTGAGAGCAGGGGCTGTGATCACAGCTGGGAGCTCAGATTTCTCAGTCACCCTTCTGCCATCCCTGCGTTATTTTCTCATCCATCCAAACAGCCCCGACCATTAGAGGATAAAATCCCATTTTCTGCCTATCTCCTCGCGCGCTGGATTCAGTATTTCCTTGACATTTGTGAGCAATGGGCCTCATGGAGCAGAATATTCCCATTTCCAGCAGAAGTGCAGTGCTGGCTCTAACCAGGTGGGAGAGAAGCTGGGAGGGATGAAAGGGAACTGCTCCGATCCCAACCCTCCCGAGGGCACCTCTGTGCACAGACACATGGCTCTGTGCCCGTGGGAGCAGGAAATGGGGCTGGGGGGTAGTGCTCACCTTCCTCCTGCCCAGGAGCTGCTTGTTGGGAGGGTCTCGGAGCAATCCACACACCACAGACCGGGGTGGGAATTCCCAGCTGTGCCCTTGACCCAGCCCCGACTCATTCCCAAACTCACAGAGCCTTGGGCAGTGTTGGTGCAGCAGGGGATGGGAGGAGCAGCAGGTGAGGCAGGGGACATGGATTTCATGGGAAATCCCTGGAATAATGTCCCTCAATGTCACAGCACCGTTCTCCTTCCCCTATGGAAAAGGTTCCCCTGCTCCATCCCTTGCTGCTGTTCTGGGGTACAAAAGGAGGTGCTGGCAGGGCCTTTCAGCTGCTGTGCAGCCTGGAAAAACTGGGAAAAATAATATATGGGGCACAGGGTTGGGGTTGGGGGAGGAAAAGGCCTGGGCTGCTCTCAGCTGTGAAGGTGCAGCAAAGAAAAAATGGTAAAAAAATGGAGAAAGGGAACACATCCCAAGGGGGGTCACCTCCAAGCCCATCCCTATGGAGAAATCTGCCAGATCATTCCTGACCTGGACAGTTCCCCTTCATCCCACCCGTGGAAAGGACCCCTGGGAGCGAGGGATCCCCTGGGATGTCCCCAGCAGTGGCAGGGGTCCAGGTTGTGTCACCAGGCACCAGGGCCCCCAGTCTAGCCCAGTTTGCACTGGGAATTTGGGAATTCCTGAGGTCAGTAGGATGGGCAGGGCCCTAAAAGACTACCCCTGTGGAAAATCCCTTTCAGGATAAAAATACCACCTGAAGCACAAATCCTCCTGTGCTGCTGGGGCAGGGACACCGAAGGGCACTTGGAATGATCAAATATTCCCCCAGATCCCAAGCCAGGACTGGCTTTTCTCCCTCACCCTCCAGCCTGTGCCCCAGTGGGGTTTCACAGCCTCATGCAATATATCCTTCTGTTGCTTTGGAGATTTGGGGACAGCCAGGAAAGCCCTGGGCTCTCCCAGAGCATGGCAGAAACACCAGGAATACCAAAAAGGACCTTCCTATCCCTCAGATCCCCTGGATTCTGGGATGCACACACTGAGCACCGAGCAGGACAGGCCCTGCCCATCCCTGCCCCACCAAAAACCTCAGGCAGGCTCAGAAACAGAGCCACAGAATCTGGAAACATCCCCTGGAATCACCAACCCCAGCCAGGAGTCACACATCCCCATGGATGCTGACCCCACGAAATCTGGAAAAATCCCCTGGAATCACCAACCCCAGCCAAAGGTCACACATCCCCATGGGTGCCGACCCCACAAAATCTGGAAAAATCCTCTGGAATCACCAACCCCAGCAGGGCTCACACACCCCCATGGACACCGACCCCACAAAATCTGGAAAAATCTCCTGGAATCACCAACCCCAGCCAGGGCTCACACACTCCCGTGGGTGCCAACCCCAGGATGGCCCCAGAGCCATGGAAAGCTCTGGAAGGAGCCGGGGGGAGCACAATGCTCCGTCTGGGCAGGAGGGGCTGGGTGGGTCCCATCCCTCTCTGAGCATCCCTGGCACGGTTAGGAAGGGAAAGGTTTTACCTTCTTCGGCTTCCAGATCCACCACTGAAGATACCAACACGCCCAGCTCCTGACATTTTTTGCTGTGGGCCTTTGACTTCATGTGTTTAGTCAGATTCCCTGAAAAGAATAAGAAGTCACATTTTAGTCCTTTTTTTTCTTTTTTTTCTTTTTTTTCCCCTGCCTTTTTTCCCCTTTTTCCTTTCTTTTCCCTTTTTTCTTTTTTGTTTTTTTTCCCCTTTTTTCCATTTCTTTTCTTTTTACTTTTTTCCCTTCTTTTTCTTTTTTTTCTTTTTCAGTTTTTCTTCCTTTTCTAAATTTTTTTCTTTCTTTTTCTTTTTTTTTTCCTTTTCTCCCTTTTAAATTTTTTCCCTTTTTTCCTTTTTTTATTTTTCCTTTTTTTTCCTTTTTCCTTTTTTTCCCCTTTTTTATTTTTCCCTTTTATTTTTCCTTTTTTTCCTTTTCCTTTTTAATTTTTTTTCTTTTTGTTCTTTCCCCCCTTTTTTTTTTCCTTTTTCCCCCTTTTTTTCCTTTTCCGTTTAAATTTTTTTCTTTTTGTTCTTTTTCTTTTCTTTCTTTCCCCCTTTTTCCAAGCTCACCCTTCACAAGCCAAAACTCTCTGAACCAGCCCAAGGTCCCTGACTGTCCCCAAGGCCCTGCCCACAGCAAATCCCCCATGACACGAGGCCAGGTCCCCCTTCCATCCCTCTGCTACGGTTTTGGGGTACAAAAGGAGGTGCTGGGGGACCTTTCAGCTGATGTGCAGCCTGGAAAAATTGGGAAAAAAAAATCTGTGGGGCACAGGTTTGGGGTGGGGGGAATAAAAAGTTGCTCTCAGCCCTCTTTGCTGAGGGTGCAGCAAAGAAAAAATGGTAAAAAAGTAAGGAAAGGAAATCCCAATGTGGAATCACCTCCAAAGTCATCTCAACACCTGCCTGGAGGTGAGAAATTCCTCAGCACCACAGGGAAGAGTGGTTCCAGTCTGGAAATGTCCCAAAAACACAGGGAGGTGGCACTTGGGGACATGGGGCAGTGGTGGTGGCCTCAGGTTGGGCTGATGGCCTCGGAGAGCTTTCCCAGCTCGAATGATTTAATGGTTTTACAAGGAAATGAGAGTTCGAGCTGCCAGCAAGGGGGGAAAGCCCTACAATTCCCCTTTTCCCCCAAAAGGATGGCTCAGGGGCTCTGGGATGCCCCAAAGTGCCAGGCCGGAGCTCTCAGCTCCTCAAGGAGCCCTGGACACCTCTGGGATTCAGGAGAGGAGCCCTGGACACCTCTGGGGTTCAGAAAAAGAGCCCTGGACACCTCTGGGATTCAGGAGAGGAGCCCTGAGCACCTCTGGAATTCCCAAACCTCCCAACGAGGTTTCCTCGGGGCCAGGATGGCAAAGCAGCCCTGGAGGGGAGGATGGGCTGTGGGGTCATCGGGGCTGCTCTGGGGTTATGGGATGGGATAACTGCAGGGCTCCTCTGTAATTCCACCTCCCAAATTACAGGCACGTTAATTAGACACTAATTAACCCTCCTTACAGGCCAGGGAAATGCTGAGCAAAGGGGAGGAGATCAGGCAGGTGGAACAGACAGGAGAATAAAGGGCGGGAGAATTAAAGGGAAAATGGCCCATTTTTCCCGTTTTCCCTTTTCCCAAAATCCCAGCCTGGTTTGGGACCTTAAAGCCCATCCTGTTCCACCATCCCGGGCTGCTCCAGGCCCCGTCCTGCCTGGGCTGGGACACGCAGGGATTTCTGGGCTGAGGGGATGGTGAGGACGATGAGCTCTGCTCACCAAACCAAGGAGTGTTTGAATTTCTCAGCGCTGGCTGAGCGTTGCCCATTCCCTGAGTGCCCTCAGCCCGCCTGGCACTGACACCTCAGGGCACTGCGGAACACCAGTGCTGCTCCTCTCACCAAAAAAAAAAAAAGGAGGAAAAAATGAATTCTCCCAGTTTTTTCCATCCTCCAGCTGAGGATTGAGGCCCTGCAATCCGTGGATTCCTCTCTGAGCCTCTCCTGCTGCTGCTCTGGAGATCAGGGACAAAAACCCCACTATTCACTGGGGTAGAGCGTTCCCCGTGGTGCCCTCACTGCCCAGACAGTGCCACAACCCCCCAGCTGTCACCTTCATTGCTCCTGAGCCCATGAACTATTTATTCCAGCCCGTTTTGATTTCCAAATTATTTTTATTCCGATTTATTTTTATTCCATTTATCCCAAATGGAGCGGCTCCAGCAGGAAAGACCGCGAGAGACAAAGGCTGACTCTATGTCCCAGCCTGGGCGTGGATTGAAGGATATTTAATCACCCCAGGGCAGCCAAACAGCTACAAATAGGAGAGATTGATTATTTTTAAGCCTCGTGTTTAGCTCCCCTCAGCCCCACGGGCAGGACACTCAGGGTGGGGATGGCTCAGTCTTTGCCCAGATCAGAGCTCTCTTTCTCCACCCCAAAGGAGGATTTTTGCTGCGGCCCCAAACCCGTCCCTGGGCCAGGAGTGAGTTCTCATGGTCCCCTCTGCTCCCACTGAATCACCATGGTCAGAAAAGGGAAAAAACCCATCCAGACTGCAGCCTCACGGAACTGGAATTTCATTTTGGGAATGAATCCGAGCACAGGCACAGCTCAGCGTGCTGCAATCCCCTGCTGCTGCTGCCTGGCCAGCGGGGCACCCCTGGCACAGCCTGGCAGCAGTGCCCCTGCCCTGCTCAGCCCAAAATCCCTGCCCGGAGCCACTCCAAGGGTGACAAATGGAGCATCAGCCCCCGGCAGTGCCTGGTGTGGGCAGGGGCACCCTGGGGTTCAGCTGAGCGGGGAGGGGACACCCCCGGGGCTCCGGTGCCACCCCAGCCCCAAAAGCAGCCCCTAAATGCTCTGTGCCACACGGGGAGGGAAGAGCAGGGATTGCTGAGGAGAACAGCCCTGCTTCGGCCCCAGGGCCTCAGTGGCACTCAGAGGCCACCGTGGTCACCTCGGGTGGCCAGTGAAGGCTGGCTGGGCACCCCAGTGCCCCCTGGAGCTGCAGGAGCTGGGCAGGGCCCCTCCCTGAGGCTCTGCTGGGGCTGAGCAGCTCTGCCAGGAGCCACCAGGGTCCCTCCCTGTCCTTGCTGTCCCTGGGCAGGGCAGGCTGTGCCCGCTGCCCTCCTGTCCCTGCCAGCCCCCAGCACCAGCAAATCCACCCCAAACACCGCATGGCCGACTCATTCCAAGCTTATTTTCCTTCATTTTCCGCCTTTTTCTGCTTTGCTTTGTCTCTCTCTCCATCCCCCCTCACTCAGAGCAGGTCATGCTGGCCGAGATCCTCTGGGTGCAAATCCTGCACTCCCACCCAGAGAAATCCCAAAAAATCCGGGATGCTGCATCCTTTTAGGGAAGGGAGACTCAGCAGGATGGATCCTCATCTGCCCCCTCTGCATCATTGGAAGGAAATTAAAATCTGGAGGCTCCTTTGGAGCAGCTGAGAAGCTGAGTTGAGCATCCTGGAGGACAAGGATATTTATCTTATCAGGGCTCTTCCTCCACTTTTGTGGTTTTTTAGACCCCTTAATTAATGCTGGCAGGATGAAATGCTCGAGTCCTCCGGCAGATTTCCAGGAAAATCAACACCACTTTGCCTGGATCTGAATCCCACAAGGAAAGGCTCACAGCTACTTGTTGCCTTGCAGAGTTCTGGCTCCCAAGTTAAAAAAAGGAAAAAAAAACAACAATAAAAAAAGAAAACCTCACAGCGTTGCCTCCTTGGAAACCACAGAAAAAACATCTTGGAGGGAGCAAGAGAAAAACCAGCAGGGATCTGGATTTAAAGAGCAGAGGAATGACACTGAACCCTGAGCAGGTAAGTGGCCCACATTTGGGGATTGTTTACCAAAAAATACCCAGATTTGAAATAAACTGGCTATATTTTAAAAAAAACTCCGGAATTCTTGGAAGTTGTGAGCCCCCAGGAGGAGCAGAGCTCCCATTACGCCTGCCCAGAACTATGTGCTGCAGCTGTTTAAGCTCTCCTGATGCTGTGAGGTCTTATTTGGGACTTAAAGCAGCTTAAATGCCTGTGTTGTTTGGAGAAAGCTGAGGCTCGAGGCTTCCAAAAGCACCTAAAGCAGCTTAATAGGGACTAGAAGTGATTTCCCAGTTAAATTTCCAGAGGGAAATTAATTTTATTTTTTGGAAGAGCCATTATCATATTTTCAAGGTGACGGAGTTAGAGCAGAACACAGGGAGCTGAGGCATTAAGATTCCTGGGAAAATGATCGTGGCTGTGCTGGGGATGCACCACAATTTCTATTTCTGCTGTTAAATCTGATCCGTGCAGCAACATCCAAAAAAAAAAGCAAACAAACAAAAAACCAGCAAAGGGTTGGTCCTCTAACAAAGACCGAGTGCAGGAGCTCAGCATCAGCAGCACCGTGGCACAAACAGAGCCTTCTGGGATTGGGAATTGTCACCTTCCCCTTGGAAAATCATCTGCAAGGAGAGGAACAACTTCTCTGGGAGGAGGAGACCCCCATGGAGCCAGGCTGGGAGAGCTGGGGGTGAAAAGAGAAGGCTCCAGGGAGAGCCCAGAGCCCCTGGCAGGGGCTGAAGGGCTCCAGGGGAGCTGCAGAGGGACTGGGGACAAGGGATGGAGGGACAGGACACAGGGAATGGCTTCCCACTGCCAGAGGGCAGGGCTGGATGGGACCTTGGGAAGGAATTCCTGGCTGGGCTGGAATTCCCAGAGAAGCTGTGGCTGCCCCTGGATCCCTGGGAGAGTCCAAGGCCAACCTGGGACAGTGGGAGGTGTCCCTGGGGGTGGCACTGGGTGAGCTTTAAAGTCCTTTCCAACCCATTCCAGGACTGTAGGATTTTGCTGTGAGATGCACTCACACACACAGAACCACAATGGATACTCTTTGTCCCAAATAAATCCTTGAAACAGGCTCGATGTGGGATTTAAATAATGCACAGGCTGTGATTTAGGCTTTGGTGGGGAGAAAACATCCCCAGGTGAGACTTTGTGAGGAGGAAAGCTTTAATTTATAGAATTCTTCAGGCAAAAGATTTCAATTTTTTAAAAAACGGATTATTATCTATTATCCTTATTGACACAGAGATGAGAGGAGTGGATTTGCACACCCAGCCTGAATCCACCCAGGCCAGACAGCATCAGGCACCTCCTGGACCAAACCCTGCCCCAGCCAGAAGCTGACATTTGAGATTTCCAAATCTCAAATATCCAAATCTACCTGGACTTGAGATTTCCAAACCCCAACAACAGCAGATCTCCCAGTGAGACTGAATGGCTGCGCTGGTTGAAGAAAATCCCATTTTCTAGTTCACTCCAGCCCTAATTCCTGGATTGTTTCCCCTTTCCCTGGAGAGTTCCAGAGCCCTTTTTTCTCAGTGTTTCACCTCCTGCTGCACCTCTGGGACATTTTTTGTTCCTGGCCCCACATCCCACACCATGCAGGCACCAAATCCCTGGGGATAGCTCTGTCCCCAGCCCAGGAGGGTTTGGGACATCCCAAAAATCAGAGGCACCAAACCCAGGGATGCTCAGCCCTTCCCTCCTCCAGCAAGGGCCCAGCCCTCAGATATTTTGGAAATCTGTTTATCCCTGTGTCCTGCTCTCCCAGCAGGGAATTCTGCTATTTTCCAGCAGCTGGACCCAGAAATCTCATGGATCGGCTTTAAAATATTTTTAAAAAATAAATTTTCCCCACAGTTCTGTAACCCAAAGGAACAGCTTCGCTTCCAGTGACAGAAAGGCACAAAAATAAGCTCTTTCCAGAGGAGGCTGAGCAGAAGCTGTGAGAACAATAAACTGGGCTGTCCTTTAAGGGCTGGGGGGTGCATTTGATGGATTTAATTGAATAGATTTAATTTAATAGATTTAATTTAATAGATTTAATCTATTGGCATGTGCAGTAACCTCAGTGCTGTCAGGGGCTGATTTAAGGAACTGCAAATGAATTTAGGAAAGGAGAAGTGTCTGGGAAGGGTGAGTGGCCCAGACTGTAAAATGGGAATCTCCAGCCAGCAGCACCTAAAATGTCCTTTATGCTGCACCCTTTAAATAAAAAATGAAGCTCCTCAGCCCTTCTGAGCTCCCAGCAGAGGCAGCAGCACCCACATGGAGCTGCTCCATGCACTCTGCCCAGAAATTCCGGGGAAATTTGGAATAATTGGGATGTGAGAGGGCGATGTGAGTCTGGAGGAGGACAGAAAACACCTGGAAAAGGGCAAAGTCTGCACAGGGGGAATTCATGACAATGCCCTGGAAAGAAGCTTCAGTTCTTTTCCCTCGGGGCAAAGGTGACCAAACCTGACTGAAGTTATATAAAAAATTTGAAACTGGTATTGTCTTCTAACACCAGCACTGCCCTCATCCCAGCTCACCCCGAGCAGGGGCAGGAAAAGCTCTCCCCGACCTTCCTGAAAGGGAAAATTGCTTTTTCTCCATTTCCTTCCTGCTCAGGAAACAATGAAGGAGCTGCTTGGCCTCCTTTAGACACCCTCGGTCACAAAACTGCGCTGCAGTGAAGGGAGACACCTCGTTAGAGAGGCACCTTTAATCAGCTCCAGGAACTCCCAATCAAACCGATCTCCATGACCCAAATTTCCAGGGTTGTCGTTCCCATCAGCTGAGCGAGCACGCAAAAAAAAAATCTCATGGATTGGCTTTAAAATAATTTTAAAAAATAAATTTTCCCCACAGTTCTGTAACCCAAAGGAACAGCTTCGCTTCCAGTGACAGAAAGGCACAAAAATCAGACAATCAGCAAATAAAGGGGAAATATTTCAAGCTTTTTCTGTTGCAAAAGTTTTCCCAGTTCTTGGAACACGGAGATGAATTTTCTGGAGTGGGAGGTGTGGGGGTGAAGTACACTTTAAGCAGATAAAGATCCTTATTAAAAATAATAATAATAATAGTAATAATAGCAATAATAGTAATAATAGTACTAGTAATAATAGTAGTAGTAGTAATAATAACAATAATAATAATAATAATAATAATAATAATAATAATAATAA
>VZRL01000560.1:122576-142976 GCA_013397895.1 Origma solitaria
AGAAGATTCCCACCTCAGCAGAAGAAGTCACAGCTTTGCTGGGTTAGTTCAGCACGTTATGGACACCACAGGTCTTGGTTGCTGTTTGGTAGCTTGGGGTGATCAGGCTAAATGCAAATTATCTGAAAAATTATCCCAAAGCTTGTGGGCAGATGCCTCCAGACACACTTCTGGAATGTTCTCCTGTCCTACAGCTGCTGCTCTGTGCAGGCCAAAAGCCCAAAGGCTCAGGTAAGTCACGGGGGGCACCCCTGTCCTGATGTCCCCATCAAACACCACCTGGACAAGGTTTGTGGGGTTTTTTCCCACCTCGCTCCTTGCCTTTTGAAACATTCCCAGTCTGCCTCTGCAGGCAGCAGGGAAAACACATCCTGGGCAAAACTCTGGGAAGCACATCCCAGACAAAGTTCCCAGGAAAACACATCTTGGACAAAACTCCGGGAAGTACATCCCAGGCAAAACTCCCGGGAAACACGTCCCAGAAAAACTCTGGGAAACACATCCCAGCCAAAGATCCCTCCAGGAAACATCCCAGGGAAAGCTTGGGAAAATACATCCCAGCCAAAGATCCCCAGAAACACATCCCAGAAAAACTGCAGGAAACACATCCCAGGGAAAGCTCCTGGGAAAACACATCCCAGAGTTCCTGGGAAAACACATCCCAAGTAAAGCTCTGGGAAATACATCCCAGCCAAAACTCCAGGAAACACATCCCAGACAAAAATCCCGGGAAAACACATCCCAGACAAAACTCCAGGAAACATCCCAGGGAAAGCTCCTGGGAAAACACATCCCAGCCAAAACTCCCGGGAAACACATCCCAGACAGATCTCTGGGAAAAACATCCCAGGCAAAGCTCCCAGGAAAACACATCCTGGACAAAACTCCGGGAAACACATCCCAAAGAAAGCTCCTGGGAAAACACATCCCAGACAAAATTCTGGGAAACACATCCCAGCCAAAACTCCCGGGAAAACACATCCCAGTAAAACTCCGGGAAACACATCCCAGGCAAAGCTTCCAGGAAAACACATCCCCGAAAAACTCCGGGAAACACATCCCAGACAAAACTCTCAGGAAAACACATCCCAGACAAAACTCCGGGAAACACATCCCAGCCAAAGATCCCCGGAAACACATCCCAGAAAAACTCCGGGAAACACATCCCAGGCAAAGCTCCTGGGAAAACACATCCTGGACAAACCTCTGGGACACAGCCTCCCCACCTGCCGGGGCTGCAGCAAAAGCCACCTGAGAGGTCACCGATGCCACATTTCCAGTTGTGATCCCTGAATGAGACACTCAGAATGGACACAAAGAGAAGAAAACATCATTTTTTAAAGAAATAGATAAATTGTGCTGCCACTAAATGTAAACACTGCAGACTCTTTTCTCCATGGCACAGGATCACGATTTAGGTTCACTCAAGAGAATGAGATTGGTCATCCTTCCTTCCCATTTTATATTTCATTTTCTGTCCATGAATTAATGCCCACGAAGGCTGCAGGATGGGGTTTGAAAAACCCTTGTAAGGCTGAGACAAATCTTTCAGCCTCCTGCTGCTCAGCAAATGAAGTCTGCAATTTCCTGTGCTTGCAGCACAAGAAGAATAAGGTAACAAGAAATTGCTCCCCTCAGATCTTAAAGAGGCCAAATTTTTGAAGCATGGCACTTCTTGCAAGTCGTTTTTCTACCCAGGAGGAATTTAGGCTGGTGTTCAGAAATCTCCAGACATCCACCCTGGAAAAATCAGGCTGTCTAAAGCCTTTTAATAGGAGATCCAAAGGCATCCGATGCCATCAGTCAGGTTCTAGTATCTTCCCAAGGAAGCCTATTCCAAACCAGAATGGTGAGGAAAGAGCAGCCAGACTGAAGGGAAACTCGAACAGAAACAGCTGCACTGCAATGGATTGAGCACTTCAATAAATTAATATGTAATAAATACTCAAATGTATGTGTTTATAGTGAAGAAAAACAGGAGCCATGTAAAACTGAGGGAAAAAATACACAAATATCCTTAAAGGCAGCCCTGAGTGGAGAGGATGCGAATGGCACGGCCTGCCCAAGATGCACCCATGGGAACAATCCCAGTCTGCAGGGACCCCTGGATCCTCCACACTTTGTTCCATTCTCTCAGGAAAAGTCCAGGCAATCCCAGCTCCGGGAGCTGTTTGGGGGAGCTGGAATTCGGGGTGATCCCCTTGGGGTGGGAAGGGAGTTGGGGCTGAGCCCTTGCCGTGCTGCCAGTCCCAGCTGAGCCCCCGCGAGGGGTGGAAGGTGTGCAGAGGGGGATGAGCTGCTCAGGAATTGAGGGGATTCAGGTTGGGACACAGATCAGGGAAGAGAGAGGAAAAGTGGGTGTTCAGACAGCCCCAGTCTGCCCCAGTAGCATAAACCAGATTTTGTGTCCAAAAAGTTTGTGTTTCTGTCCTTCAGCACCAGCAGAAGTTCTCCAGATCATCTCCTGCTGGCCCAAATTTCATCTCCTGTGACTGAAGTCACAGCAACGTCACCCCATTGTGCCATTCCCAGCCATCCAAAAACCCCCAAAACGCCTAAAAAACCCAACATCGAAACCCTGCATCACAAGGTTCTCATAATGCAGCCAGGAGGGGCTGAGCTGGTGTCTGCCCATATCCCAGTCTCCATCCCAGCATGCCCAGTCAGCTCCATTTAGCCACACGGATTTCAGGGCACACAGAACCAATCCTTAGGAAAGGCTGCTGTCCCTTTTCATTCCGCCAGGGACTTCATGTTAAAGCACCAAAAGGAATTAAAGGAATTAGGAATCCTGATTTTTTCTTCTGCTCAAATATGTGCTGGAGTGTTCCTTCTCTGCCTCCTTGCTGCCTGTCACTGTGCTGGGAACCACCTGGCCAGGTAAAAACTGGAATTCTCCTTTATCAGCCTTGTACTTACACTGCCCTGAATTCCGCCCTTCCGTGGAAATGTCTTTGTGTCCCTTCCTCGGCCTCGCTAAAGCCATCGGGGCTGCGTTAAAAGGGATGTGGGATTGAATTTGGAATTAGGCACTGCGCTTGATCTGACACTCTGGGAGGCTCCAGCACAGACATTCCCCTACAGCACAGATATTCCCCTACAGCACAGACATTCCCCTACAGCCCAGATACTCCCCTACAATACAGATATTTCCCTATAATACAGATATTCCCCTACGGCACCAATATTGCCCTGCAATACAGATATTTCCTTACAATACAGATACTTCCCTACAATACAGAGATTCCCCTACAACACAGATATTCCCCTATAGCACGGATATCCCCCTATAATACAAATATTTCCCTTCAGCACAGATATTCCCCTTCAGTACAGATACAACCCCTACAATACAGAGATTCCCCTATAGCACAGATATTCGCCTACAATACAGATATTCCCTACAATATAGATATTCCTGTATTCAGTACAGATATTCCCCTACAGCACAGATATTTCTCTCTTCAGCACCGATATTCCCCTACAATACAGATATTCCCCTACAATACAGATATTCCCCTACAATACACATATTCCCCTTCAGCACAGATACTCCCCTACAATACAGATATTCCTATATTCAGTACAGATATTCCCCTACAGCACAGATATCTCTATCTTCAGCACAGATATTCCCCTACAATACAGATGTTCCCCTACAATACAGATATTCCCCTCCAGCAGAGATATTCCCCTACAGCACAGATATTCCTCTACAGAACAGACATTCCCCTCTCAGCGCCCTGAGACCGTGTGGAAAACAGGCAGGGAGAGGCGAGGAAGAGAAAAAGCAATTAATTAAAGGAGTACGGAACCAAAGAGGAGGAAAGCAGGAGGTGACAGTGCATAACCCAGGGAATGCTGCTGCAGATGCCATCTGCCTGCTCTGAGGGCTGCCATGGATTTATGGCCATAATTCCTTCCATGTGATCCTGGTTTCTCTGCTCCTGTGCCCATTTGATTTGCATCAGGAGGACAAATGAGCCCCAGCTCTCTCAGGGAGGATTCACCCCGGGCAAAGCATCCTCCCTGCTCCACGAGGATTGCTGAGGATCCTCCCTGCTCCACGAGGATTCTGTAGGCAGGGCCTGGGAGCTGCCACTGCTGGAGTTTGTGTCAGCAATTCTGGGCTTCTTCTCCGGAACGGAGCAACCGTGGGATTCCTGATCCCATCACAAGCGGCTTGCAGCTCCTCAGTTCCCTCCAACGCTGGGAGGGTTGGAAACAGGGGGGTTAATGGGATATTAATGGGTTAATCAGCCCATTAATGGGTTAATCAGACACTGATTTACGGAATTTAGGGATTTAGGGAATGGTCCTTTCAAACTGGCCCACAGGAAGGTCAAAACTGAGCTGTTTGATGCATTTCTGGAAGGTTCTTCAGTGTATCTGTTTTGGGCCACCACTACAAACCCTTCTCAGAGCAGGAGGAGCTGGCACAGCGCTGGAGTCACCCTGGGCAGTGCCAGGGCCTGGCGGCCCCAGGATGGGCCATCCCTGCCAGGAGGCACAGGAAACCCAACCATGGAAAACCACGAGAAGCTTTGTCTCAGCTCCTTCCCTTCAGCTGAAACTCAAACCCGCAGAGCATTTACTCCTCTGCAGCCTTCAGGAGCTTTAGTTCCCAATATCTGCCGCTACAAATTCCTCACCATCCTTTTTAGCCACAAACACTTCTTTTTTTCCCCCTCAGCGCTGTGAGCAACATCCAAAATCTCCAAAATCTCCCTGTGGCTGGAAACCACAGGATAAAGCCTCGGCCAGCCTGGGGGAAGGAAGTTCGGTGGTTGGCAGCAGGGAAGGCGGAGCAGCTTCTGGGGGACTCACTGCTGACAGCTGCGCTGAATCACCCCTTCCCCTGCTTCCTTTTTCAATTTTTTAAATTTAAATTCCACCCGGAATTTACCTTGTCCTGCAAAGGCTTTGCTCATGTGACCTTCCTGGGCACAGCGGTGACATTTTTTTCATTAAAGTGGGCAGCCCGAATTCTGTGAATTCCCACAATTTAAAGCTTCCCTCCTGCTTCCTTTTTCATTTCTTTTTTTTTTTAATTCCACCAGGAATTTACCTTGCCCTGCAAGGGCTTTGCTGATGTGGCCTTGCTGGTCACAGCCTGGGCAGAGCGGTGACATTTTCATCATTAAGGTGGGCAACCTGAATTCTGTGAATTCCCATGATTTGAAGCTTCCCTCCTGCTTCCTTTTTCATTTTTTTTAAATTCCACCAGGAATTTACCTTGCCCTGCAAAGGCTTTGCTGATGTCACCATCCTGAGCACAGTAGTGACATTTTTATCATTAAGGTGGGCAGCCTGAATTCTGTGAATTCTCATGATTTGAAGCTTCCCTCCTGCTTCCTTTTTCATTTTTTTTAAATTCCACCAGGAATTTACCTTGCCCTGCAAAGGCTTTGCTGATGTCACCATCCTGAGCACAGTAGTGACATTTTTATCATTAAGGTGGGCAGCCTGAATTCTGTGAATTCTCATGATTTGAAGCTTCCCTCCTGCTTCCTTTTTCATTTTTTTTAAATTCCACCAGGAATTTACCTTGCCCTGCAAAGGCTTTGCTGATGTCACCATCCTGAGCACAGTAGTGACATTTTTATCATTAAGGTGGGCAGCCTGAATTCTGTGAATTCTCATGATTTGAAGCTTCCCTCCTGCTTCCTTTTTCATTTTTTTTAAATTCCACCAGGAATTTACCTTGCCCTGCAAAGGCTTTGCTGATGTCACCATCCTGAGCACAGTAGTGACATTTTTATCATTAAGGTGGGCAGCCTGAATTCTGTGAATTCTCATGATTTGAAGCTTCCCTCCTGCTTCCTTTTTCATTTTTTTTAAATTCCACCAGGAATTTACCTTGCCCTGCAAAGGCTTTGCTGATGTCACCATCCTGGGCACAGTGGTGACATTTTTATCATTAAAGTGGGCAGCCCAAATTCTGTGAATTCCCACGATTTGAAGCTTCCCTCCAGCTTCCTTTTAAATTTTTTTTTAAAATTCCACCAGGAATTTACCTTGCCCTGCAAGGGCTTTGCTGATGTGACCGTCCTGGCCACAGGGGTGATATTTTTATCATGAAGGTGGGCAACCTGAATTTTGTGAATTCCTGTGATTTGAAGCTTCCCTCTGGCTTCTTTTTTCTTTCTTTCTTTCTTTTTTTTTTTTTTTAATCCACCAGGAATTTACCTTGCCCTGAAAAGGCTTTGCTGATGTGACCTTGCTGGTCACAGAGATGTTTTTATCATTAAGGATCCCTGAATTCTGCGGATCCCCACGATTTGAAGCTCACTGCTGTATCCATCAACACCACTGGAGAGTTCCACAGTATTTCCTCAACTGGTTTTGACATTTGATGAACTCCCTTGTTTGCTTTTTGGATTTTTTGGATATCTGATTGATCCCTGGCAAGGAAGCGAGCCAGGCTCCGCGGTTTGGTGTCAGATTTTGCGTTTATCGATGGCACATTCCGTCCCTCACCAGGCTGCCCACTCCTCTGGCTTGGCTGAGTCCTGGAGAAGCTCCTGACAGGCTGTTCTGGGATTAATTAATCTAATTTATGCGTCACGTCTCCTGCAAAATTCGCCAGATCACGGATAAATGTGTAACTACCGCCACACCGCTAATCACGGATCGATCATTAATTGCCTTCCTCACAATCCTTTCAAAGATGGCCACTCTGAACCTGAGTGTGCAGCAGGAATTTCCACGGGATGCAGCAGGAATTCCCAGCTTTTCCCATGGAATGAAGCAGGAATTCTTCATTCTTCAGAATTCCAACTTTTCCCACGGAATGAAGCAGGAATTCTCAGCTTTTCCCATAGAATACAGAAGGAATTCTCAGCTTTTCCCACGGAATGAAGCAGGAATACTCATCTTTTCCTATGGAATGCAGCAGGAATTCTCAGCTTTTCCCGTGGAATGCAGCAGGAATTTTCAGCTTTTCCCGTGGAATGCAGCAGGAATTCTTAGCTTTTCCCATAGAATGCAGCAGGAATTCTCAGCTTTTCCCGTGGAATGAAGAAGGAATTCTCAGCTTTTCCCATAGAACACAGAAGGAATTCTCAGCTTTTCCCATAGAATGCAGCAGGAATTTTCAGCTTTTCCCGTGGAATGCAGCAGGAATTCTCAGCTTTTCCCATAGAATGCAGCAGGAATTCTCAGCTTTTCCCATAGAACACAGAAGGAATTCTCAGCTTTTCCCATAGAATGCAGCAGGAATTCTCAGCTTTTCCCGTGGAATGCAGCAGGAATTTTCAGCTTTTCCCATAGAATGCAGCAGGAATTCTCAGCTTTTCCCATAGAATGCAGCAGGAATTCTCAGCTTTTCCCATAGAATGCAGCAGGAATTCTCAGCTTTTCCCATAGAACACAGAAGGAATTCTCAGCTTTTCCCATAGAATGCAGCAGGAATTCTCAGCTTTTCCCGTGCAATCTCTGGGGGAACCCCAGCTGGGAGAGCCTGGCTGAGGGTGACCACACACAGGTGTGTCCTCAAGGCCAGACGGTCACCAGGAAATGTCCCTTGGCTCGCGCCAAGCCCCGGCAGGGCAAACAGGAGGATTGCCTTACAAAACCCACAGCAGACAATGGCATTTCCAGGTTCCTAAAAGCATCCCAAACCACGGGAGTATCCTGATTTACCGGACAGGGAATTGCCAACGTGGCACTTCCTAAGGAGCACAGGAAAAATGGATCCGGGAGCAGCTGGTGGGGAAATCTCCTTTTCCCTGCCTGGAATAATGGATCTTTACAGAGCACCAGGGCCCTGCTTTGGAGTGGGATTTCACCGGGATAACAGGTCAGGATCCATCCCAAGACAAGGAGCTGTTTGGGGGATCACAGAGAAGCTGAGGGGTGCAAAATCTTCCCCTCATTGAATTCCAGCTTTTCCCAGCACAGAGAGCACCTGGCCAGGCCCTGAGTGTCCCCAAAATGCTTTGGGAAAGGGTGGCAGGGTCCAGAGAAACATCCACAGCCTCTCCCTGACCCACCAGGCCAGGGAAGCAGCCCAGGGCACTCCTGACCTTTCCCAAAGCCTGGTCCCTGAGAAAGGAATGGTCAATAGGTAACTCAAGTTAGCTACTGAGAGACAGAATATGTGAATTCTAAAAACCTAGAAAAACAGAATTCCCTTTATCTTGTCAAGAGGGACAAGAATCTGCTTGAGGCCAGCACAGAAACCCTGAATCACCCACCAAGGACTGCCCATGCTCCACAGAGAAAGGTGAAAAGTGCACTGTGATGAAGACTCCAGATCTTCATCACGAGCAGACCCCCAAAGACCACCAGGACACACAGTGCATGCGTGGCACACAGCTAATGATATTAATGATAGCCCAGAAATGATTTGTATAACCACTCCCATCCCGGGGAATGTGATGAATATTCATGAGTGTTACCCATAATATTGTGTGTCAATAGTGCCGGGGTGTGTGTGTTTGGAGCAGTGAATCCCCACACCCGGTGCCGAATAAAGCAAATCCTCACTGCTCTGACTGTGTCTCCTGTTGGGGAAGATGAAATAGGAAAGCCTTATAAATATGATTACCTGGCAAAAGATGCTGAGAATATGGAAACTAGAAGCGAGATTGAAATGAAGACAAGCTTTGAGATCCCAAACCCCAGGTACTGAACAACTGGAAAACAATGGTGTGGCCACTGAAGGGAATCCCCTTTGGATTAAACAATCCCCTCTGCTTGCAGACAGCTCCAAGGGGCAGAGCAGACCCTGCCAGCTTGGCAGAGGGTCCAAAAAGCAGTTTTTAGGGTTTAAAATATAACGCCGTATGGTAATGCAATGACTCTCATAGGCTGTATGTAAATGTTGTAGGATTTGTAGCTTGTTCTGGATTGGTTAATGAAAATTAGAATATTCAGCACAGAAGATGATTTATTGTATTGTAAACGGCAACCACGGCATTCTATTCTGTATTCGATCCTCTTTCTTCTCTCTCTCCCCTCTCTCCCTGCTCTGAGCTGTGTCTGGCAGCTCCCAGCAGCTCCCCTCCCCCCACACCTTTCACAATAAACCTCATGCTCTAAGACCAAACTCCAGAGATCTCTCGTCTCTGTCCCGACCATCTGATACAAAAACCATCAAATCTCACAGATGGCAATCCTACAGTCTCTGAAGTGTCTCTGGGCCTGCTTGGGGTGGATCATCCCTACCTGTCCCTCACACTGAGGGTGATCTGCCCCATGGCCAGCACCGAGGGCAGCCCTGGAGCCCCTGGGTGCTCCTCTGACCCTTCTTGGGGTCACATTTGGGAACCTCCGGCAGCTGTGCCCTCCCAGCGAGCCAGGGTCGGTGGGAAAGGATGGGAAGTGAGTGTTTGTGCTGATGCCATCCAGCCCCAGAGCCCTGGGTGTGTCTGTGGGGTCACAGCCACCATTTCCCTTTGGGTTATGGGGCTGCTCTGCCAGCTCGGGGGGCTCAGAACCCCCAGAAAACTGATCTGACTGGGAAAGGATCAGGCAGAGAAGCACCTCGGGATTCCCTCCTGAAGGATCTCCCTTCTGAAGGATCTCCACCCTCCTGGACTCTTGGATTTCCCTTCTGAAGGATCTCCAGCCTTCTTGGACTCCCAGGACTTCCCTTTTGAAGGATATCCATCCATCCTGGACTCCTGGAATTTTTCTGGACTCACGGAATTTCCCTCCTGAAGGATTTCCTTCCTGAAGGATTTCCCTCCAGAAGGATCTCCAGCCTTCCTGGACTCCTGGAATTTGCCTGGACTCCCAGGATTTCCCTCCAGAAGGATCTCCAGCCTTCTTGGACTCCCAGGATTTCCCTTTTGAAGGATATCCAGCCATCCTGGACTCCTGGGATTTTTATGGACTCCTGGACTTTCCCTCCAGAAAGATCTCCAGCCATCCTGGACTCCTGGAATTTGCCTGGACTCCTGGATTTCCCTCCAGAAGGATCTCCAGCCCTCCTGGACTCCTGGGATTTTTCTGGACTCCTGGATTTCTCTCCAGAAGGATCTCTAGCATTCCTGGACTCATGGGATTTTTCTGAACTCGTGGAATTTCCCTCCTGAAGGAAGTCCTGGACTCCCAGGATCTCCCTCCTGAACGATGTCCAGCTTTCCTAGACCCCTGTGCCCTTCAGGAGGGCTTCCCAAGGGACTCTGACATCCTAAAATCTGCCCTTGGGGACACAAGGTGGCTCCTGTGCTGAGTACCACGGCTGCAAAACGCACCTCAATCCCACAGGAAACCCTAAAGGCATAAATAAATGGAATTAGTGCATCCTGCTCACTTCCTCTCCGTGGGAATCCCAGCATGGATAGGAGGAGGAGGAGGAGGGATTTTATGGCACTGCAAAAAAAAAAAAAAATAACCCAAAAATGATCCCACAGACCTGAGTTTCCCTTTCTGCTTTTTATCCCATCCCTGGTGGGAGCCACAGCTTGGATTCCACCTAAGGGCACAGCAGAATTTGCAGCAGAATTTGCTGCAGGACAGGGGAGATCAGTGCCACCAAACCCAAGGGAATCTCTCCTGATGGGATCCCATCACTGTGTCCAGGAGTTTTTGGGGTTTTTTTTCACGCTTCAAAATCCAAACGGTGCCAGCAAATCAGGAAAACTGGGAAGGAAATGTCTCCGGTGAAGGGGGTGGGTGCAAAGATGGATTTGGGAGGGAAAGACACAAAAAGGGAACGATTCCAGCGTTGCACTGAAGCAGGAGAAGGTCCAGGGCTAGGGAGATGATCTGGAAAAATAGGATTGTCAGGATGAAGGGACATTCCTCATGGACTTGATCCTGAGAGCTGCAGGGTGAAGCCAAGAGTGGAAAACTTCAGCTGAACGTGAAACAAAGATGGAAAATGTCCCAAGGAGGTGTCCCCTGCCCAAATTTAGGGATTTCAGCAGTGACACCCCTGCATGGTCAGCCCTTAAGGCACCTCTCCCTGGACTCTGCTTCCTGCTGGAAATCCATGGGAGGAACTCACAAAAACATGGACACCTCTGGTCACACCCAGAGACAGCGAAATCAATGAAGAAAACATCCCAAAACAACCCAAACCCACACGAGGAGGTTTCACTGGGCTAAAAACACAAAAAGATTGACTTTTAATGGCATTTCTCCATCAGCAAAAGCGAATTGTTTTGCCCGGGGATGTTTGGATTTGGGGGATTTTGTGAGCTCCAGGGATGGAGGTCAGGGGATGCAGGACTGATCCCTCACCCTGAGCTGATCCCTGAGCCTGGAGCTGCCCCTGCAGGAGCCTGGGGTGGCCAGGAGGGAATTCCTGCAGGAAATGGGGCAGCAAGGGCTGGGGGTGGGTGGGAACTGTGAAAGCAGAGCAGGTTTGTGTCACTCCTCTCAATGTCACCCCCGAGTGAAGGCTGGACTCAGTTTGGGGCTGTGGCATCGGCTCTTGGTCTGACAGAGGGGAAACTGCAGTTCTGCTCAGCAGCAGCTTCATCCTCCCCATGCTGGGATCGTTTAACTGTCACTGCAAACCCCAAAGCAAACAGCCCCACGCTGCCTCAGACCCACTGCAAACCCCGACAAGAGCACAAACCCCAAAGCAAACAGCCCCACGCTGCGTCAGACCTGCTGCAAACCCAGGGCTACAGCTCGAATGCAATCCGAGAGGGGAGCAGAGCAAAAAATGAGAGAACAGTGCAAGGAGAGAGGATTTCCGTGCATTGGTCCTGCCAGGTGCTCAGCTTTGGCCACCAGAGCATGGAGGAATGAGGGCTTGCACTGATTAGAGCACACGCTAATTAGTCCCTCCTGGGCTTCCCTGCCATTAAATCCAATTGTCAGAGCAGACGCAGTGCAGGAGCTCTCAGCCTCTGTCTGAGGCTGGGCTGAGTGTCCCTGTCCCCAGAGGGGCCACACAGCAGCCAGACAGCTCCTGGAACCCAAACTCAGTCCAAACTCAGTCCAAACCCAATCCAAACCCAAACCAAACTCAATCCAAACTCAATCCCAACTCCTCACCCAGATCCTGAAATTCAAATTCAATCCAAACTCAATCCAAACTCAATCCAAACTCAATCCAAACTCCTCACCCAGCTCCTGAAATGCAAATTCAATCCAAATTCAATCCAAAATCAATCCAAACTCCTCACCCAGCTCCTGAAATCCAAACTCAAACCAAATTCAATCCAAACGCAATCTGAACTCCTCATGCAGCGCCTGAAATCCAAACTCAATCAAACTCAATCCAAACTCAGTCCAAACCCAATCCAAACCCAATCCAAACTCAATCCAAACTCAATCCAAATTCAATCCAAACTCCTCATCCAGATCCTGAATCCAAGTTCAATCCAAACTCAATCCAAATTCAATCCAAACTCAGCCCAAACTCAATCCAAACTCGTCACGCAGCTCCTGAAATCCAAATTCAATCTAAACTTCTCAGCTAGATCCTGAAATCCAAACTCAATCCAAACTCAATCCAAATTCAATCTAAACTCCTCACCCAACTCCTGAAATCCAAATTCAATCTAAACTCCTCACCCAGCTCCTCAAATGCAAATTCAGTCCAAACTCAATCCAAATTCAATCCAAACTCAATTCAAATTCACTCCAAACTCATTTCAAACTCAATCCAAACTCAATCCAAATTCAATCCAAACTCAATCCAAATTCCTCACCCAGCTCCCAAAATCCAGACTCAACCCAAACTCCTCATCTACCACCACAGGGGCAGGAAAAGGAAAGAAAAAAGACCACAGAGCTGCTGCAGTGTGTGCAAAGCCAGGGGGTGATGGCACATTTTCATGGGGTTTTGGATGTTTTTGGGATAAATTAAAGCTGCATCAGTGTTAATGCAAGGCTGAGGGGTTTTTTTGCCCCCCAGGACCAGTCAGACAGGTTGGGCTGTGATTTAAAAGTCCACACTTGAGCACTCACACTCAGCCCTGGGCACTGCTCCAACAGCTCCCTCGGAAGATCAAACAGAAACAGAATAAAACATGAGATAAGAATAAAGAAAAAAAAAACCCAACCAACCAACAGCTCATCCAGCTGATTCATAAAATATTCATCGGGCCAGTCTAGCACGGAAATCCCCACAGATGACCTGTCTCACTCCCAGATTGATTGGCCAATTTCCGGAGCGGGACATGAATGGCTGGGGCTGGCTCGGGGACTCGGGGCTGGCACAGCCACTCCTTGCTCTCCAAACAGCTCCTTCTGCACCAAATTCTCCCGATTGTCCCCCTGATTCTGCAGGTCACTGTTGGTTTGGTGAATTCCGGGCTGTTCTTGTCCCTGTGTCACCAACCATGGCGAGGAGGGAGGGCTCTGCCTGCTGGCCTTGCACTGCCGGCGGGATCTCACTGAGGAGATCCTGAAATTCTGGGATAAATCGTTCTGGATTGAGGTCAGCTATGGAAATAATCCACAGGAGTCCCTCTGGAGCCAGGCTGGGAGAGCTGGGGGTGAAAAGAGAATCTCCAGGGAGAGCCCAGAGCCCCTGGCAGGGCCTGAAGGGCTCCAGGAGAGCTGCAGAGGGACTGGGGACAAGGCATGGAGGGACAGGACACAGGGAATGGTCTTTAAACTGATGGAGAATAAATTTAGATGGGATATGGGGAAGGAATTGTTCCCTGGGAGGGTGGGGAGGGCTGGGCTGGAATTCCCAGAGAAGCTGTGGCTGCCCCTGGATCCCTGGCAGTGTCCAAGGCCAGGCTGGAGCAGCCTGGGACAGTGGGAGGTGTCCCTGGCGGTGGAACAGGATGAGTTTTAAGGTCCCTTCCATCCCAATCCATCCCAACCCATTCCATGGAATTCCATGACATTCCATGAAATTCCATGAAATTCCAAACATCAGAGGCAAGGGCCTCCATCCTCACATTCCCCCACTTCTCTTTGGCAGCGCCAGGAGCTCCAGGGCCTCTCTCCTCTCTCTGCTCTGAACCTGCCCCCAGTCTGCCCAAGAGTTTATTTTAACACAGCTACAGACATTCAGAGGAATCACCCCCGTGAGGGTTTGGCTTCTGAGATGCAAAACCCTAAATTCCATTTTTTTGGGTGCATTTCTTTATGAAGAACCCCCCATTTTTGCCCAAAGCCCATCTGAGGGTACCACGGCCACCTTTACTCCAGGTTGGACCCAGCACATTTCATCCACCTCCACACTGATTTCAAGCAGCTTTTTTCCCATGGCATTTACTGAATGATGGATGCCATTAATTAGCATTTTTCACACTTGCCAACTGCTTCATTTGAGAGGCAGAACTTCCCGTAGCCCAGCAAAACTCCAGGGCTGCTCAAAGCCGAGCTCATTCCTCCCAGGAATCTTGATTTAAGGTTATTCCTCACAGGGCTAAATACCACTGATTCTCCAGTCTTTAATTAATGCATTCATTAGCTGCTGCACTACACCTACTGCAGAATTCACAGATCTGGGGTGGCACAGGCAGCAGAGCCTCCTGATAGACAGATCCTGGCAAAAAAAAAAAATTAAAAAATCCGTTTTCTGGGGTGAGCCTTCCCCATGGCTCCAAGTTGATTCCATTCTGGATGAATTTTCTCCGGCTTTCCACCCCCTCCTGCTCTGCACAGAGGATGCTCAGCCCCTCTGGGCTGGGCTGAAGGATTTATTTTGGGAGGATTTCTTCCCAAAGCTGCCTCCCTGACCCGGCTGTGTCCTCCCTGAGCTCTCTGGGTGGTGCTGTCCCTCCCGAGGGGGTTCTGCTGCTCCCCTTGGAGCCAAGTTCAGTTTTTCTGTGTTTTTAGGATGCAGCACTGGGAATTACTGGTTTCAGACTGGTCCCAGTTTCCCAACATGAATTAAGGGAAAAAAAGCTCAATATTCAGCCATGGGACAGGGTGAGAAACGATTGATTGCAGTGAAAATGCCCCAGAAGTGCATTTTCTCTGCTCTCACTGCACCTGGCACAAACCTGCTTTTCTCCACCCTAAATATCCCAGTCAAAAGAATAAATAATATCCCAGTTCAAACTTCCACCCTAAATATCTCAGTTAAAAGAATAAATAATATCCCATTTCAAACTTCCACCCTAAATATCCCAGTCAAAATAATAAATAATATCCCACTTCAAACTTCCACCCTAAATATCCCAGTCAAAATAATAAATAATATCCCAGTTCAAACTTCCACCCTAAATATCCCAGTTAATAAATAATATCCCAGTTCAAACTTCCACCCTAAATATCCCAGTTAAAAGAATAAATAATATCCCAGTTCAAACCTCCACCCCAAATATCCCAGTTAAATCTTCCACCCCAAAGGAACTCAAGGGTGGCTCCAGGGACAGGTGCCACTGCCCCTCTCTGCTCTCCACTCCCTTTGAAATTATTAAAAATTGCAATTTCATCACCTCACTCAAGAATCAACCCCAATCACACAAGGCTGGGTAGGACAATTTTTTTCTCTCATTCTGTCCAAAATGATGTTTACTTTGTTACAACCAATTATTGCCTGATTTTCTGCAATTCCTCTGCTCTCAGAGATCCCTGAACCCCAAACGGATCTGTCCCTCCCACGCTCCCTGGAATTCCTGGGAGGAAGCAGGAAAAAGAGGAGTCATTTACTGACTTTACAAGAAATCTGAGTGCAGCAGTCAATTTGTGAGGTTTTAACACAGAAAATGTATTGCCAGGGCTCCCTGATTCTCTGATCCTGGCACAGAAATGGAGACCAACACCGCCTGCTGTCAATCCATGGATCCCAAGCTCATTCCACACCCCAGGAATGGCCTCCTGCCAACGGCCCCGGAGCAGCTGCAGCACCTGGGAATGGCAGGGAAGGTCCCAGGAATGCCAGGGGGTTAAAATAAATCCCATTTGCACCTAAGGTTGAAAATCAAATTAATTAAAAATTAGGAAATAGAAAATTGCATTAATTAAAAATTAGGAAATACTACATAGAAGGATCTTTACGTTCCCTTGCAACCCAAACCATTCCAGGATTCCATGATTCTAAGTGATGTGATATTTCCAAATTCGTATTCATTTTTTAGCACCAACAAATGCATTTTATGATGAACGTTTCCAATCCCTGGAATGGGAAATGCAGAGCCCTGTGGCACTCACTGGAGTGGGTGAGACATGAACTGCAGTCATGGCATTGGAGTAAAATTTCTTTTAATTGAGTTAATTTGAATAGAATCAATTGTAATAGAATTAGGGACTTTACTTAGAATTAGTGGAATTAGAATTCCACTGACAAAGTGCCCCTGTTGGCAATGGATCTCCTTCAATACCCCAAGAACTCCAAGGGACAGGAAGGAATTTCCAGGCCTAATTAGTGTAAAATTCGTGCAGTATTTCCCAAGATGACCCAAAAGCGTTTCCTGGTGCTGCTGCCTCACTCCAGCAAACTTCAAAAGCTGCGCCTCCTTTCTCCCAGCGGAGTAATCCAGGGATTTGTGGTCAGTCCCTTCAGCCTCAGCCAACTCCAGCAATGCTGACCCTGTTGTTATTAAGGGATGGAATAGGAAACACTGATTTTTCCACACAGATGAGCCACAGAATTGCCTCAGAGTGAACCCTTCCCCTGGGCTCTGTCTGCTTTGTCTCATCCTTTTGTTTCCCTCTTGTCCCACGGGGGCTGAGCTGTTCTTCCTGAAGTTTTGCTGAAGTCTTTGGCCAGGATGCTCCGGCAGTGACCTCCTGCACCTCCACTCCCTCTGCTCCATCAGAGTTTGGGAGCTCCCCACGAGGAGCCCCTTAGGGCTGACGGAAGGAAAGAAAACTTCCTGTCCTCTGACACCGAGGATTTCAGCTTCTGTATTTTTGGTGTATCTGTAGTTTCAGTGTGCGGCTCTGGACTGCATATAAAGTGCTAAAGCTCCTGTTCTCAGCATTTTAGACAAAACAATTCCTCTGAAGCTCAGAATCCAGGGACACTTTGCTGCCTCACAGCCCCAAAATATGTAACCAACAGTGAATTGGGGGAGCAAGCTTGGGGTGATTGACATCATCACCTGAAGGTGTAATTGGAGGATTAAACCTTGATATGTTAATGGACAGAACTTATAAAATATTAAAAACTCGTGACTTGCTGTCATTTTGGGTGTAGCCTCTCCAGTGGGCTCTGTCTGCCCTGAATGCACCTGAAGGCCTTCAATAAATTTATCTGCTTTAATTCTCTTAACTTTGTCTGGCCTCTGTTTTAGGTAAACCTTGTCAAGGCGTCACCTCCAGCACAGGCTGGAGAAGTTCTCCTTGGGGATTGTCCCTCTCTGAGCAGGGGCTGGAGCAGCCCTGGAGGGGCTTGGGAGAGGGTTCTGCTCAGGATCTGTTTGTTCCCAGCCTTTTGTTACTCAGCAGCAGAGACCCAAACATTCTCCTGCCAGCAGCTCCAGCCCCTCAGGGAATGTTGGATTTCTACTTCTCCACCAGTGCCAGGAATATCCATCCATGGGCTGCTGGCACAGCCCGAGCATCCAAAAACCTCTGCCATCCACAATAACCCAACCTCCATCCAAGGGTCAGCTCTGGGATGCTCTGGAAGAACAGGGAGAGCCTTAATTCCTGAGGATTTGGGATGTGATTCCCGATGTGATTTGGGATTGGCATTCTGCACGTTAGGGAACAACTCCTTCAACACAGACACTCGATTCCCAAACGCCTTCCCAAGGCAGCCCAGACAGCCCTGCTGCCAGCGCCAGGAGAAGCTCCAGCAGAACCTGGAGGGAGCAGCAGGATGATTTTCCAGTAGAAATGGTCCCCTTTGGAGGCTCAGCCCTTCCCTGGGTGGGACTGGCAGCAGCAGCTGAGCCCTCCGAGGTTTCTGGGGATGTGCAATTCCCTGTGGAATTCCCGAGGCGCTAGAGCACATCCCTGTCCTTGCTGGGAGATTCCCACCAGCTGATCCTTCTGGGATCCATCCTTGGCTCAGCTGCTGGAATTCAGAGGGGAACCCCTCTGAATGTGACACCTCCCTAAGCGAGGCCCAGCTCCCCAGGGAAAGCTCGTCATTAATTACAATAATTAATCACGATAGGCTGGATTGATTTGCAGAGCAGGGGAGGCAAACAGCCTCTGGCTCTATGGAAATGTAGCAAAGCCAAGCCCTGCTGCCCCATCCCTTTTCCAGAGGGAACAAAACTCTACAACAGCACGGGAGAGACAATCTGAGAACCAACAGCAATAAAAATCCTCAGAATGTATTAAAAAAAAATCAATTCCTGCTGTGTTCTTGCCCTCATCACCACTAGACATTGATGGCTGATGAATTTCTGATCTCCGGATATAAATACCATTGCCAGAATTCCCAAAGCCACTCAGGTTATTACAGCCCCTCGACATCCCAGAGGATCGGACGGATTGGGCTGGGATTATCACCTCGGAGCAGCCCATCCCATCAGCTCCCCAGCACCTGGGGGCTGGAATTATTAATGGGATTCTGCACATTGCTCTGGTGGAGAGAGAAACGCTCCGAGCCTCAGCCACAGCACAGCCCTGCCCCATCCCTGGATCCCAGACAAACCAATTTGTAGGAACGGATTCAATTATTCCTCATTTCCTGCCTCCTGTCAAAGCCGAGCGAGGAAATGAGGACTGATCCCAGGGAGGCCTGGGATACCATCAGTCCAGAGGGACAGGAGGATAGCAAGTTTTGTCCTACAAAATTTCAGAGCCGTTCCAGACAGGTGAGAGATTCCAGGTGTTGCCCCTCAGGCTCACATCTGGATCTGTGGGATGGGAGGGGTTGAAGCACAGTACCAAGGAAGGACCTGGGCTGTGAAACATCTGGAAAGAAGCCCTAAATCCTCAGTCCTGCCCAATCTGTGAGCACCAGGATGATTCTCCAGGCGAATCATCCCAGGATGCTCTTTTAGTGCTCCTACAGTCAAAATATGGCTCCCAGTCCATAGCGGAGGCTCTGGGCACACGCTGGGCTCACCCATCCCAAAGGAATCCCTCAAGAGCCTGAATTCCTGCCAAGCTGGCAGCTCGCTGCGCCCTCTGAGACCCCGTTCCAACTGTCCCAAATCCCTAAGGGCCGTCCCCTCAGCCAGGGGGTCTCCAGCAGAATTCCAACCCCGCTGTGGTTATCCAGCCCAGAGCCAGAGCCACAACCTCCAACTGCAGCTGGAATTCCATTGGGATTTCCCAGGATCTCCCTGGATTTCCCAGGATTTCCCTCTGCTGCTGAGGGCAGGGCAGCTGGGGAGGGGAAGCTGGATCCTGGTCTGCCCTCACATGGAGGCAGGGATGGGGCAAAGTGATGGTGATGATTGTTGGGGAGGATGAAATAGGAAAGCCTTATAAATATGATTACCTGGCAAAAGATGCTGAGAATATGGAAACTGTAAGCGAGATTGAAATGAAGACAAGCTTGGAGATACCAAACCCCAGGTACTGAACAACTGGAAAACAATGGTGTGGCCACTGAAGGGAATCCCCTTTGGATTAAACAATCCCCTCTGCCTGCAGACAGCTCCAAGGGGCAGAGCAGACCCTGCCAGCTTGGCAGAGGCTCCAAAAAGCAGTTTTTAGAGTTTAAAATATAACGCCGTATGGTAATGCAATGACTCTCATAGGCTGTATGTAAATGTTGTAGGATTTGTCGCTTGTTCTAGATTGGTTAATGAAAATTAGAATATTCAGCACAGAAGATGATTTGTTGTATTGTAAGCGGCAACCACGGCATTCATTCTATTCTTTTCTGTATTCTGTATCTATTCTGTACTTCTCTCTCTCTCTCCCCTCTCTCCCTGCCCTGAGCTGTGTCTGGCAGCTCCCAGCAGCTCCCCTCCCCCCACACCTTTCACAATAAACCTCATGCTCTAAGACCAAACTTCAGAGATCTCTCGTCTCTGTCCCAACTGTCTGAAACAAAACCCACCAAACACCACAGACAGCAATCCTACAGGTGATGATGATGATGATGATGATGATAATGATGATGGTTATGATGATGTGTGAGGAGCTGAGCAGAGCCAAAAGCTCTGGGAAGGACCTGCACTTCAACCCCCTCAGCTTTTCACCGGATACCTCAATTAGTGAGGAAAAAAACCCTGGAAAACTCATAATGTCATTTTTCCAGGCATTTTTCTGCAACTGAACCTAAAAAAATCCCCAAACTCTGTCTTAGGCAGCTGCTTTAACTGGTCCATTACTTGATTGCTATGCAGAAGGTTCAGTGTATACCATTATTATTGTATTATTATTATTATTATTATTTCATTACTAATAACATATATAGTTCTACAACTAGCTATAGTTATGTAATTATATGGTTATATATAGCAATATGTAATATATTAATATATTTGAATATTTATACATAATATATACATAATATATGACTATTATAATTTATCATTTATTTTACATTATATTTTTTTATAATGTAAAATATAAATTATATAAATGTAACGTATAAATGTAATGCAAAATATAAATTATATAAAATATAATATTTTGCTATTATTAACTATAATATATAATATA
>VZRL01000560.1:143139-154743 GCA_013397895.1 Origma solitaria
TAATAATAATAATAATAATAATAATAATAATAATAATAATAATAATAATGTTGACAAGAGCACACTCCTGTATAGCTGAAGCAGCATCCTGGCGCGCCCTAAGTAATTCCATTCAGAAGCCTCACTTAGACTCTGCTCTGTTTCCAAACCCTCTCCCCAGAGTTTCCCAGCTCCAGAGCAGGAATCTCCGACAGACCAATGTTTTCCCAAGCGCGGGAGCTCAGCAGTTCCCACGGGACCATCACCCCAGCCCAGGAAGGTTCTCCCCATTGCAGAGGGGAGCCCCCAATCGCAAGGATGCAGCCCAACGCCCTATTCCCACCCAGGCCATGGGATCCCACCCAGGCCATGGGATCCCGCTGCTCCCGCCGTTCCCAAACTCGGGCTGAGGTCAGAGACAGAGCAGCTGGGAGATGAGGAAGGCAGGGATGCAGGAACTGAAGGAAACACACCGGCAGCAGGAATCCTCTCCCAGGAGTGCGGAGCTGGTGGGAGGAGGAGGAGGAGAGCAGCTCCCAACGCAGGATGGAAAACGCCCCGGTCCGGCCGCCTCCCCGTGGGATGAAATGATCCCTGCTTGGAAAGTTTCCCGTGGAAATCTCTCTGAGGCGGCACACACAGAGCGGAAGGGGCCTATGTTTGTTTAAGAGGAAGATCCAGGGCTTGGAGGAGGGGGAGAGGGTGGAAACAGGATGAAAAATACAGATTAAAAGTCCCCTGAGAGCCTGAGGGGCTCTCACTTGGATCTTTAGTCCACGGCCAGCCCAAAGGTGGCCCAGCACAGCCATTTTCCGGTGATTGCAGCTGAATTCCAATGGATCACATCCCTGCTCCCTCAGCTTCCCTTCCCAGGGCAGAATGGGGTGCTGGGAGCCAGAGCAACCCCCAGGGAATGGGAAGAGATCTGCTCCCTCCTCCGAGGGCAGAAAGGGTTGGTCAATAGGTAACTCAAGGTAACTATTGAGAGACAGAATATGTGAATTCTAATTCAAGAAAAACAGAATTCCCTTTATCTTGTCAAGGTACGAGGGACAAGAATCTGTTTGAGGCCAGCACAGAAACCCTGAATCACCCACCAAGGACTGCCCATGCTCCAGAGAGAAAGGTGAAAAGTGCTCTGTGATGCAGACTCCAGATCTTCATCACGAGCAGACCCCCAAAGACCACCAGGACACACAGCACATGCGTGGCACACAGCTAATGATATTAATGATTGCCCAGAAATGATTTGTATAACCACTCCAATCCCGGGGAATGTGATGAATATTCATGAGTGTTACCATAATATTGTGTGTTGGCAGTGCCGGGGTGTGTGTGTTTGGAGGAGTGAATCCCCACACGCAGGGCCGAATAAAGCAAATAAAATAAAATAAAAAATAAAGCAAATCCCCACTGCTCTGACTGTGTCTCTGAAGTGTCTCTGGGCCCACTCGGGGCAGATCAAAGCAGAGCTGGATTTGGGCAGGTTTGGTTTGCAGAGAAAACCCAACCTGCTCAGAGGAACGGGAAAAGAAGGAACTGCCCCAAGCTGTGCCTGGGGAGGTTCGGATGGGATATTAGGAACAAATCCTCCATGGAAAGAGTTGGGACAGGCTGTGGGGAGTCCCCATCCCTGGAGGGATTTAAAAGCCACGTGGATGTGGCACGTGGGGACATGGGGCAGGGGTTGGACTCAGTGATCTCAGAAGAATTTTCCAACCTGAACATTTCCAGGATTCTCCACCCAAGGGAGTGAAGACCATTCCCCCTGGATTTCAGGAAATCCCTTCCTGCTCTAACACTTCAGGATATTTCCCTCAAAAAGAAAAACCCTGGGACATGTCCCAGCCCGAGCGCTTCCCCTCTGTGTTTCACAGGTGTGCAGGGGAGTCTGTGGGATGGACCAGGATCTCACGGTCAGTTCTGCTGGGATTCAAATCCATCCATTTTTAGCTCCAGAAAGCCACAAAACCAGCCAGCCTTGGTTATCCTAAAACTGTAGAACTTCTCCTAAGGCAGGATTAAAATCCATCCATTTTTTAGCTCCAGAAAGTCACAAAAACAGCCAGCCTTGGTTATCCTAAAACTGTAGAACTTTTCCTAAGGCAGGGAGGGACACCCAGGCTGTGGTGGCCCCTCGGTGTCCCCACAAGGGACACAAGGCTTTGCTTCAGCTGCCAACACCCCCAGCACCCCTGGGATCACCGATCCAGCTGGGAATTCCCAGGGCCTGAGGGACTTGGAGCCACCTGATCCCAGGAACCTCTGCTCCAGAGGGGACCTCAGCTGCTGGAGGCCCTCTGGGGACACAAGTGACCTCCTTCAGGGGAGGGAGGAGACAAAAATGTGCCAAAATAACCAACGGCTGTTCCTGCGGGCTCGTCCTGGGCTCTGCAGCATTCCTGCAGGACGGGAATGGGAGCTCCAGGGACTCCCGAAGGAGCCGGGGCAGAGTTAGGATCCTAAATTACAGGATCCAATCCTAAATTATGGTACAGTTAGGAGCTGCTTTAGGCTCCGAAAGGAATCACACCTCCCCAGGCTGCAGCAGAGAGGCCCAGGGGTGTGTCATGCCAGGATTCCCTGGAGAGCTGTGCTGCCAACAGCACCACGGCCGGGAATTCTCTGCCGGAATTCTCTGCTGGAATAGCCCAGCTGCAGATTCAAAACCCACAGAACCTCCCAGAGCATCTCTAGCTCCCAGAGCTTGAGAATTCTCTGCTGGGAAAGCCCAGCTGCAGACACAACACCCACAGAACTTCCCAGAGCATTTCTGGCTCCCAAAGCTTGGGAATTCTCTGCTGGAATTCTCTGCTGGGGAAGCCCAACTGCAGATCCAACACTCACAGAACCTCCCAGAGCTTGGGAATTAAAAAAAACAATAACCCAGCTGCAGATTCAAAACTCACAGAACCTCCCAGAGCATCTCTGGCTCCCAGAGCTTGGGAATTCTCTGCTGGAATTCTCTGCTGGGGAAGCCCAACTGCAGATCCAACACTCACAGAACCTCCCAGAGCTTAGAGCTTAGGAATTCTCTGCTGGAATTCTCTGCTGGAACGGCTCAGCTGCAGATCCCACGCTCCTGGGATCTCCCAGATTCTTTCACAATAAATGATTGTGATTAGGGATTCTTTGCAGCCAGGCTGGCACGTGGCAGCTCCAAATCCCCCAGCCTGGGTCAGTAATTCTCCTTTCTTTGTGCTGGGACCCTCTGCTCTCACACACAGCTCACTGCAGGTCTCAGCATTGGAGGGAAGAAGGAAAATATCCACAAATGGAAACAGGAAAAATCCTACATCATCCCCTGCATTTACACTGAATAACCTGAATAACACAGCAAAACACACACTGCTTGGCCTTGGTGAATTCTGGGGAAAAACCTCATCAGCCATGAGCCCAAAGTCCCCAAAGCTCCTTTCATCTGTGGCATTTCCCCACTCCACCCCTTGGGGCCACCTGGGAGCTCCCCAGTGCCCAACCCCAATTCCCAGTGATCAACCCCAATTCCCAGTGATCGACCACAATCCCCAGTGCTCAAGCCCAATTTCCAGGGCCCAGTTCCCAGTGCCCAACCCCAGTCCGCAGTGCCCAACCCTATTCCCTGTGCCCGATCCCAATGCCCAACCCCAATCCCCAGTGCCCGACCCCAATTCCCAATGCCCAACCCTATTCCCTGTGCCTGACCTCAATTCCCAGTGCCCAACCCCAGTTCCCAATGCCCAACCCTATTCCCTGTGCCCGACCCCAATCCCCAGCACCCAACCCCAATCCCCAGTGCCCAACCCCAATCCCTGGCAGCTCCAGCTCTCCCAGCCCTCAGCAGTTCCCCTGCCGAGCACAGCGCTGCATTTTTAGCTCTTTGCTCAAGTTCTTATTTGAGAAAGTTCCCGAATCTATCAGCCCCAGCTCGCCGGAACACTCCAGGCCAAGGCTTTGCAGATAACCCCACACTTGGAAGGGCTTTTGGGGTTTGTGAGGGCCTGAACCACTCACGAGAGCTCAGGCTCTCACTACCTCAAAACCACCAGAATTCTGCCAAACGGTTTGTTTAAATAAGAATGTCAAGACAGCCACAAAGGTTGAGAAGCTCTGATCTGAGCACTGATCTGAAACATAGGAGAAATATTTCGCTCTGCAAGCGCCACTGCTGTGCTGCCCCCCAGGAAGAGCCACACACACCAGTCTGGTCTGGGCTCCACGAGGAGCCAGAGCACCCAAAACGCAGAAAAATTGGTAAAACGTGGCTCCATTCATCTGATTGTTCTCGATTTAGGAGTAAAGGTTAGAGACAAGAGTTCAGAAATACCTGGATTTCCAAAAAAACAGATGCCAGGGCAGCATCACCTGGAGAGTTTGCCAAGTCCTGCCCTCTAATCTGCCCTTTTTCCAGTTTAAAAACCCTGTAATTCATCAGTCACATCTCCACACCAGCAAGACCAGCTCTTCATCCTATTAGATCACATTTTCTTTGTGTTTGAGGCTCTACAGACCAAAAAACTGCAGTTACAGCGGCTCTGAATTCATATTTTCAACATATGCACAGGAATTTCTCCCGTGTCTCTGAAGGGAATTCTGAGCTCCCTCCCTGCCCATCCCATTTTTCGGGGGGCAGCAGGAAATGCCTTTAAACACCTGCAGGGAGTGATCCCAGCTTTTCCATCCTGGAGCTGCCTTGGAGCGCTTTGGGATGCAGAGCTCTGGGACTGAGCTCGGCTGCACATTTGGGATGAATCTGCCCTGGGAACTCCTCCTTGAAAAAAGGAGTGAAGCTAACAAGTAGGTAGAGAAGCTTTACCATTAAAAAAAATCCCCAAAACAAAAAAAAAAAACAAAACCAAAAAACCTCCAAAAAACAAAACAAAAAAAACCCCCAAAAAACAAAACAAAAAAAACCCCCAAAAAACAAAACAAAAAAAACCCCCAAAAAACAAAACAAAAAAAACCCCCAAAAAACAAAACAAAAAAAACCCCCAAAAAACAAAACAAAAAAAACCCCCAAAAAACAAAACAAAAAAAACCCCCAAAAAAAAAAACAACAAAAAAAATCCAACCAAAAAAAAAAAAGGAATTATTTTTAAATAGTGAAAAGCAACCTGGGAAGGTGGGATATTTAAAAAAAAAAATAAAATTCCATGCAGCCCTGCCCACCACATCCTTCCACCATTCCCGAGAATTCCACATCCCATCTGCCATCCCTGGGACTCCCTGGTAGCCAACACTGAAGAGAACTGAAAACCAACTATACCTGGGAATATTAAAAGGAAAAAAACAAACCCAAAAAGGCACCAAACAGGAATCGGATCCACATCAGCCTCGCACAGAGAGCTGTCTCCTCAAAAGAATGTTTTCATCGTTAGAAAGTGACAGCAAAGGAAGTCCCAGAAGCTCAGAATGACATTCCCAGAGTCACCTTCCTGCCATTTCCCAGGGGACACGGATGGAGTGTCAGGCACTCTGTTTGATCGTCAGGATCCCAACTGATTGCACAGGACTTGGAATCCATGAAAGGGCTCCCACAAATCCCATTCCTGCCCGGGAGTGCTGCCTGGATGTGCAGATGTTCAGAACTGCCTCATCCTGAGTCCATCTGATAAAAATATTTGCCTGCTCCGCTTTTCCCCCGAATTCACGGCCGGGATTGTGTCACTGCGAGGATGAAGTGCAAACCCCGGGATTTGCCAGCCCATGGATGCTCTGTTAATATCCCAGCTCATTATCGCACACATTTGGCCCCTGGCACCCGAATCGGGCATTGTGTCACACCTGGGAATCGGAGGTGAGGAAGGATAGCCCAGGTGGGCATGGATTTGCTGCAGGATTTCCCACAAATCCTTCTGCATTTTAATTCTCAACCCCCTGGCCAAGGAAAGTGAATTAAACTGCAGGAAAATGTTTATTCCTAGGAAATGCAAACACCAGGAGCGCTTGGAGCTGGTACTGCATCCAGCCCTTCCCAGGAGCTTGGCATTTCCCTGGTCCGGGATCATCTCTGACCCTCAGCACTCCTCCCTGCTCTGCTGGCAGCAACCTGTGTCCATTCCACTCCTCCCTGTTCGTCTGGAAGCTCTGAGCTTCCAACCTGTGCTGTTTTCCTCTCCATTGCACACCTCCTTTGTTGTGAGAGCTCAGAGCTTCCAACCTGTGCTCTTTTCCTCTCCATTCCACTCCTCCTTCGTTGGGAGTGCTCAGAGCTTCCAATTTGTGCCCTTTTCCTCTCCATTCCACACCTCCTTCACTGGGAGAGCTCAGAGCTTCCAGCCTGCCCCTCTCCTGCTGGATAATTGCAATCTCTTCCCTTCTGACCAATTTCTGCCTCTCTCCAGCCCTGTCCAGCTGCCAGAATTGTCTGTCTGATCAAATCCTCCTCCTTTCCACCCTCTCAGCTGTGGGATCAGGGCACTGGGAAATGCTCCTGTCATTCCTTCAGCTGCTCTTGGACATCACATTTGCTCCCAGCTCATCACATTTGCTCCCTGTGATGCCTTAGGATTTTCGTTTCTGTATTTGCTCTGTATCTGTAATTTAGTGTGTAACTCTGGACTCCATATAAAGAGGCAAACTCCAGACCTGGAGGACGATCTCACCGCAAGGAGACAGAGAGGTCTAAAATGTAACTCACCGCTGCCATCCTTGGCTCTGCCCCTGTTTGTACCAAGGCTGAGCCAGGCTGGGCTCAGGGCAAAGCACGGAAGAGATTCCCCAAGCAGGGCAGGGCTCCCTTTTCCTTCTTTGCTCCCTGGATCCATCTCTGCCCTGCAGGAGAAAGGAAATCGCTGCTCTGTCCTCCCCCAGGACTTGTGTGTCCACCCCAGAGCAGGAGCTGCTCCTCTCCATCCATGCACACTGACCCTTGGATCCATGAGGTGTTCCAAGCAAAGAATTGCTTGGAAAAAAATGCAATAATTGGTGGATTTTCAATTCCTTTGGTGCCCAGCCTGGTACTGGAGCAGCCCTCATCCCCCAAAGGTGACCCTACAAGGCACCCCAGGCACCTGGGACAGGCAGCAAAGGCATTTTCCTGCCTGATCCCATTCATTGAGCCTTGATTTCAACCGGAACCAACAGAATTCCTGTCAGAGAGACGATAAAACTCATGGGGAGTGGAATAAGAAAACCCCTGGGAATGCTGGGCTCAGGAAGAGCATCCTCCTCCTCCTCCTCCACCGCTCACCCCATATCCCATGGGGGAATCCCATGGGCTCAGCTGCTCAGATGCTCCCCGGGCCCTCAGGGGGAAGGAAATCCCTGCAGAAACTCGAGCATCCCACATGAGATCAGGCAGGAAACTGGAGACGACATTTTTGAATAATTGGCTGTGGGAAATTAGCACCAGGCTGCAGCACAGGGATGGGTCAGGAATGGGGCTGGCAGAAATAATTGAGGCAAAATAATGAAGGAACCCAGACCTGAACTAAATCCTGAGTTTGTCGGATTTCCTGGGAAAACGGGAATGAGCTGCAGAGTGAACCTGGAATTTGATGAGTGAAGCAACAAGGAGTCCAGGACAGGAAACATCAACAATTCCCAGCAAGGAATATTGAGATATTTTGCTTAGGAGTGTGTGTGTCCCCTCACACAGCAGGAACTGAAGGATTGAGAGGAGCAGGATTTATCCAAGAGTCCTGCTGAGTCACGAGTCCAGCAGCCCCAGTCCTGCTGAATCCCAATCCCTGCTGGATCCCAGTCCTTGCTGGATCCCAATCCCCACTGGATCCCAATCCCCACTGGATCCCAGTCCCTGCTGGATCCCAATCCCCACTGGATCCCAATGCCCACTGGATCCCAATCCCTGCTGGATCCCAATCCCCACT
Organism: Origma solitaria; assembly: GCA_013397895.1. NCBI lineage: Eukaryota > Metazoa > Chordata > Aves > Passeriformes > Acanthizidae > Origma > Origma solitaria. The sequence continues at coordinate 150,930 of VZRL01000560.1, forward strand.
GGATCCCAGTCCCCACTGGATCTCAATGCCCGCTGGATCCCAGTTCCCACTGGATCCCAATCCCGGCTGGATCCCAATCCCCGCTGGATCCCAATCCCCACTCTGGGAGGGAGCAGCTTGTTCAGGAGCTGCTCGGCACAAGCACGCCTGCGGGGACAGGAAAGGCTCAGGGGACACCCTGCGCCCAGCCCAGCCTGGCCAGGCCCCACTGTGCCCAAAACGGGAAGAGCCCACGCCCTGCAGGGAAGGGCTGGGATCCAGCTGGGAAGGGCTCTGTGCTTAGGGACTGAAACATGGAGGATTCAATGAGGTTTTGGGGGTTTGATGGGGTTTTTATCCCCCATCTCTAAGGAGCCACCAAAGGAAGGAAGCTGAATGTGGATGGTGCTGAGTTGCCCTGCACAGATCCCTGAGGCACATTCCCAAGGGTTATCCCAATAACTCACAGGTTCTGGCCCTGAAAGCAAGGAAAACCCAAAGCTCCAAGCCCTGAGCTCTGCCAACATTCCCTGCCCACGGCAAGGCCTCGGAATGAGATGACCCTTAAGGTCCCTCCCACCCCAAAGCACTCTGGAACTCTGAGTCTGTAACATTTGGGGTCAGGCCTGAAGCTGCGGAGCTGCTCCTGACAGAAATGAACCCCTGATTCCGAGTGAAGAACGTGAGTTATTTCCATATTCTCCAAAATTTCTGCTCCAAGAGCTCCAGGCAGGCTGGAGCTGAGAAGCAGCTCTGGGTAGCGATGCTGTTCCAGCCCCTGTGGGATGGAAACCTCTCAGCTCTTCCCTGTTCCTGACCTTGCTGCTCCCCATCCAAGAAAAGATTTCCTGAACAAACCACTGGAAAAAAAAAGATTTTTCACTTTGACTGCTCCCTGAGCTACCAGGGAAAACATTTTCTCTTTAACTAAACCCAAAATTAGTGAGAAAATCCAAATTTTCATGAAGACGCATTATGGGGAGGCAAAAAAAAGCATCTGCTTCCAGTTGCATTGAAGCTTTTTGTCATATTGGCTTTTAAGTATATTTTAATGTAAGAATATAATGATTTTCACAGCACAAAGCACAGATTCTTTTCATTTTGCAAATATTTTTCTCTCCTTGCTGTTTTTCTCTCCTGTTATTAAGGAATGCGTCTTTCCAGCAGCCATTCCCCCAGCAGAGCTGCCTCTCAAACAATTCCTCCTTTTATCTTGTCAGCATTGAGAGAATTTAAAAATCTCTCCCTCCTTCAATTGCCGCCCTGTGTTTTGTCTCCTTTGGATTAGGTTTTGAAGTGCAAAAACCATTTTTCTCCTGCTATTTAAAAAAATAATTTTTAAAAAAGGGTGTAAATTTATGGTGCTCAGAGAGACCTCAGTTTCTTTTTTATGGGAATTATGGAATTGCAGAATATCCAGAGTGGGAAGGGACCCCAAGGATCATGGAATCGAATCCTGGCCCTGCCCAGACCCCCAAATCCCACCCTGGGCACCCCTGGCAGCGCTGTCCAAACGCTCCTGGAGCTGTGGCAGCCTCGGGGCCGTGCCCATTCCCTGGGGAGCCTGGGCAGTGCCCAGCACCCTCTGGGGGAAGAACCTTTCCTGATCTCCAGCCTGACCTGCCCTGGCCCAGCTCCGAACCTCATCCTTGGCTCCAGGATGGATCCTGATGAGTGGGAGCGTCACAAGCCTTCAGGACCACCCAAACCCCACGGAAAACCCACCAGAAACCCAAGCCTGGAGGCAAATGGGGCCTGGCTCCTCTGGGGGTTTCTGGAGCAGCTTTTTCCCAGAGGAGTTCTGTCCGATCCGGGGTTTGCTGCTCCTCCTTCCCCTCCCCAGCGCCGGTGGGTGAATGGTCCTTGGGGAACAAAGCTGTCCCTGCTGAGCTCACAGGGACAGGAAATTCCCCTCTGCATGGGTGGGAAAGCCCTGTCTGAAAAACAACTAAAATTCCACATACAAACACCACTTTTTTCACTAAAATGTCCTTTACAGAGTCTAAATAAACACTGGTGCCCAGGCTGATGGCTGAGAGTTTAAATTGCTGTTCCAAGGAGCGGCTGGGCCCACCCGGGACTGGGTTTAGTGGGGGCAGCCCTGACCATGCTGGGGGACTGGAATGAGATGGTTTTTAAGGTTCCTTCCAACCCAAACCACTCTGGAATTCCAGGATTCCAGGATTCCCAGGAGGGCTGTGCAGCCACGGGGCGGAAATGCCTGCTCAGCACTTCTCGGGACAGGGAATATCCTGACCAAAGCCCCAGGAGATGCTCCAGGGATTGCTGAGTGGTCAGCCCGGCACCGCCAGCCCTGGTGGAAAAGTCTGGACACTGATTTCCCCCAGCCACGAACAGCAAACAGAGTCAGGAAAAGCCCTTTCACTCAGAAATGGAAATTACAGGAATTCTTCGCTTGTATCTAGGAATGACATGCTGGGAGAGTTGGGGTTGCTCACCTGGGGAGGAGAAGGCTCCAGGGAGAGCCCAGAGCCCCTGGCAGGGCCTGAAGGGCTCCAGGAGAGCTGCAGAGGGACTGGGGACAAGGCATGGAGGGACAGCACACAGGGAATGGCTTCCCAGTGCCAGAGGGCAGGGATGGATGGGATCTTGGGAAGGAATTGTTCCCTGGGAGGGTGGGGAGGGCTGGGCTGGAATTCCCAGAGAAGCTGTGGCTGCCCCTGGATCCCTGGCAGTGTCCAAGGCCAGGCTGGAGCAGCCTGGGACAGTGGGAGGTGTCCCTGCCATGGCAGGGGTGGCATGGGATGGGATTTGAGTTCCCTTCCAAACCATTCTGGGATCCTGTGGTTCCCACTGAACCCCACAGAGTTGTTCCCAGTTCAGCACTGCCCTGGGGCTCTCAGCTGAGTTCTCTGCCAAGTTTGCAGGGAAATTTGGAGCTTGTCCAAGAATTGGTCTCCACGATCTTTGTGTGTCCCTTCCTTCTCCGGACAATCCCCGATTCCATATTTCAAGTTAAATGAAGGAGCACCACCCTTGGTTTTCCCCAGGAGTTGGAAGTGCCTCACATTCCTCCTTCCCTGGTCCCCTGCCTTTGGGACCAGTGACTCCTTCCAAAACAAACACAGGGAATTCTCAGAACTCCTCCCAGCAGCTGAGGAAAACCCTTCAGATCATGAGTAACCCCAAAGGGTTTTTTCCTTTATGTATCACTGATGAGGGTTCATGTTCAAATCTGATTAAACAGCCCTGTTCTCTCCATTCTCCTTCGGGCAGGAAAAAATTTTTGCTGGACAGGCTAAGAGAGGAAAATCTATGGCTCTGTGGTGTTCCTGAGTGCCTAAGACCCCAAAAGGAGGGAAGGGAAGGTTCGGGAAGGTTTGGAAAGGTTCGGGAAGGGAAGGGAAAAAAAGTTTTCCAAAAACCCAATGTAGTTTTCATCATCCATGGCACTGGTTTGGGAATGCCAGTTCAGGTTTTTAACGTTATTTATCTTGTTTCGGGTTTTCCCACTAGTTGCAATCAACTAATTAAACAAACCAACTAATAAATTAACTAATTAAACAAACCACCGAACTGTCCCCATAGCAGCAGGGAGAGTTGGGCTGGGAAGCAGAAGCCATGGATTGAGTGTCCCCAGCCCCTGCTCTCAGATGTCACCCTGGGAATGGCAGCGAATACGGAACATGTCCCTGAGGGCAGACCCCGAGAGCAGCACAGACCCCCAGAGCTGCACAGACCCCGAGGGCAGCACAGACCCCGAGAGCAGCGCAGCTCCCAAGGGCAGCACAGACCCCAAGAGCAGCGCAGACCCCCAGAGCAGCACAGAGCCCCAGAGCTGCACAGACCCCCAGGCCCGCACAGCGACACAGTG
>VZRL01000560.1:154838-180576 GCA_013397895.1 Origma solitaria
GCACAGAGCCCCAGAGCTGCACAGACCCCAAGAGCTGCACAGACCCCCAGAGCAGCACAGAGCCCCAGAGCTGCACAGAGCCCCAGAGCTGCACAGACCCCAAGAGCAGCACAGACCCCCAGAGCAGCACAGAGCCCCAGAGCTGCACAGACCCCTCTGCCCTCAGGTCGATACAATCTCCAGTTTCATGATGTCAGATTGCAGAATGGGCACACAGGGGGCTGAAGGTGACACCGAGCCCCCGAGGAGCCCCAGCCCTTCTCCTGCAGTGCTGCAGGCCAGCCTGACCTTCAGAGATCATTTTCCCTGCTACAGACCCCACAGCATCCCTCAGGACGATCCCAGTGGAAGTTTTAATTGGCACAGACATTGGCCTGGCTGGTTAATGGCTCTCCCAAACACCCCGAGGAGCCTGGGCAGCCTCCAGCCTGTCCTTGGGGTGTTAAATGACTCCAACCCCTCTGCAGTCAAGGCCTGGGGCCATCTGCTTGGAACGGGGATATTTCCAGCCCGACAGAATTTCACGGCTCCAAAGAAAAAGAAATTACTTTTCTGCTGAAATTACACGTGGAGTGACCTCAGGACTTGCTCTCCAAGAGGAATTTGTTCTTCAAACAGAAAGCTCGGTGGATCCCATGCCCAGTTTGATGTGGGCAGGTTAAGGCAGGACCCTGCACATCCCTCCCGAGGCTTCCAGGGAGCCAGAGACTCTGTGAAGGTTCTGCAGAGCCTCTTCCATCGGGAATGCAGCGCAGAAGGGGCTGGGAACTCTCCAGGAGCTGGGGACACTCCCAGCCACGTCCTCCTGGCAGCCCCAGGGCACACCTGGGCTGGCACCACAAACCCTTCAGGCAGAGAGCGCCGAGGGAAGAACAGGGCACAGCCAAGCCTGGATCCCAAACCCAGGCAGGGAACTCCGGGCTCAAGGATCCTGCAAAGGCTGCATCCAAAGCCCTTCCCAAGGGGAAAACACTGGCAAAAAGTCCACTCCAGAGGTGGGGAAGAGAGCTCTAAGGGAGGGGAGGGAAGCCAGGCTGCCCCCAGTGCTCCGCTGGGTTCGTCCTTCGTTCCTGACAAATGGGAACTGGGCATGGGGAAAGGAGGAAATTTGGCTTTTCTGGTCTTCCCTGAAAGCCAAGGAATAGAATTCCAGTGGGGAGACTGGAGAGCAGCAGGAGAAATCTCAGAGCTGCTCCTGGAAGTGTCTAAGGAATGTGGTGAAGGGGAGAGTGATGGGATTGGGGAAGCCAAGAAAAAGCACAGAGGGGAAAGTGTTGGAAATGGCAGAGAGAAAGGCAAGAGCTCCAAAGGAATAAAAACTGAGGGGAAGAGGAGCTAAAAGAGCTGCAGAGAGATCACCTTTTGTGAATTTCTTGGTAATCTCCCTCCTTGGCTCAGACAACAGAGCAAGGGATGGCTCCAAAAGCTCTGAAAGCAACTGCGTCCCACTGGAAGGATGGCTCTGGAAGGAGCAGTCAGTGTGAAACCCATAAATAAGGGGGAAATGAGTCAAGGAGGACATTTTTATGGGGAAAAAATAAATGAGTGAAATAACGCCTTGAGAATGGCTGCACTTTGTGCGAAACATGTTCAAGACACAGCCAGGAAAGGGAGTCTGATCCACTGGGGAGCTTGCAGAAGGCACCAGGCACCCTGTGGGTTTATCTGCAGGAAAAGGTCCTGGCAGACACCTAGGAAAGAGCAGAAGGAAAAGGTCCTGGCAGATACCTGGGAAGGAGCAGCAGGAAAAGGTCCTGGCAGATACTTGGGAAAGAGCAGCAGGAAAAGGTCCTGGCTGCTTGGGCTGAACACCTCGGGATCAGAAATCTTGTGGGAATGAGGCATGGAGCACACGGAGCACCTCGGGAGCACAGCCTGTCCTGCTGGCCCCGGGCAGTGCCATGGAACTCAGACATGAAATTCAGATAGGAAATTCGGATACAAAATTCAGATACGAAATTCAGATATGAAATTCAGATACGAAACTCACACACAAAATTCAGACACAAAACTCATTGCTGTGACCTGGTGTCTCCCATCTGTGCCCGTGCCTGGCTTTGTGTCACACCCAGAGGGACGGCGGCTGCCACTCAGAGCTCCAGGAGCTTTAAAACACAACCAGGGCCAGGTTCAGGATTCTGACACATTCGCTGGCGCTGGATGGCACAGAACGCCCTGGAGAAGATGCTCTGCCTTGTGTCTGTCACGTGGAAGATGTGGTGTCACCACCGCTGTGCTGGGCTCGGGGACAAAGCCACCCTGAGTGAGCACAGGACCAGGGGATGCAGCAATCCCTCCCCAAAGCCCCCCCCCGAGCTGCTCCATGAGGGCCAGAGGGGATTTTTCTTTGAGCTGCTTTAATTCCAAGGAGGAACTGCTTTAATTCCCCTGAACAGCCACAGGGACAACCCAGCCCAGGGAAACTGAGGTTCCCGTGGATCTGAAGGGAATAAAACCCAGCTGGGTGGGTCCCATGGGTCCCATCTGCTCCAGGAGGGGGACAGAGGTTTCCTGAGCCCATCACATTTGTCATTCTTGAGCCATTTCAGGTCACAACCACACCAGGGGGGTCAGCGTTTGGCTCTTTCCATCCCCCGCTCCCTGCCCGCCGATCCCAACCTGAGCCACACCCGGGGCACAGCTGAGCTCTCCTGCCACACAAGAGCCTTTCCTGTCCCACAGCACTGCTCCTCCCTCTTGCTTTGCTGGTTTGATCCTCTGCTCACGAGGTATTTTGAAATAAAAGCAAATTTCAGCTGGAAACAGCAGAAAACCACAGGCACTGCCTAATGGAAGCCTTTTTCCAACACACAGAAACCAAGACCACCCAACAGCAAGGGCAGAACCGATAAATCCCGCTGGGAATTGCTCACACCAATTTGGCCCCCTCTGCAACACCCAGGAAGGATGATTCTTTAATTGTATCCTACAGACACATTGTTTATTAGCTGCTTTTAAAATCTTTTTAAAAATCAACAGCAGCGTTAGACCAGTGCTGAATTCCTGAGGCGTCCTCCGAATTACCTGGAGCCGGGGTTTAAGATACACATCAAATTCAGGCCTTGCATCCATTCTGGTTGGAGCTATTTGGGTTGGGTGGGATGAAAAATCCCATGAACACAACACTCCTTTTGTTCCCCACCCAAACCCCAGGAAAGATCTCCCCAGATCCTCCTCCAGATGGGAATTGCCATCAGGAATGGCATTTTCAGGAGAAGGCTCTGGAAAGATTAAGGAGATACAGAGTGCACCTCTGTCATTTCAGAGACAGCTCCGCGATGGATTTGTGCTCTTCACTCAACCACCCACTCAGAAAAGAGATTCAGGTGATTGCTGACTGAAAGACAGCTCAAAAATATGGAATTAATGCACTCCAGAGCTGGAGGGCTGAGTTTTCACGGTGGCTGTGGAAAATAAACCGAAATTCAGCTCCATCTGCTCACCTCCAGTGGCACCTCGCTATCATTGCAACAACTCCACACAAGCGCAAGACACAAAAAGAGAAATAAAATGAGACACTCACCCTCCTTCAAAGATCTTGATCCTCACCGGCTCCCCTCGCTTGGTTACAAGACACTCTTCTTCTGATTTTCCCCTTTTCTCCTCTTCCTTCTCAGCTCTAGTTATATCTTTTCGACCTTCATTAGAAAGGAGCGAAGGCAAATGAACCTATCTCCCCAAAAGAGCAAAACAATCCATGATTACAGACAAAATCACCACAGAGCAAAGAGCCCCAGCAGAGCAGCAGCGTCCCCAGGGCTGCTCCCAACAGCCCAGGGCCGGAATTAGGGCACCTTCCCAACAAATGGGGCCTCTCCTTCTGGATTTGGGACCCTGGGGGTTGTGCTGGATTTACTGGGAGCTCTCACGAGTTTTTAATTGCCCTCTCCATGGTATGCAGCTGTTCCCAGCTGGAAAATGAGGGATGAAAGCAGTGGCGTGGCTGGGGTGACTCTGAGCGCGTGGGGTCTCTGTTCCCAAATCTCCGCCCCTGGATCTTCCTCTCTCTAAAATACACATCTGAAAGGTCTGGAGAGGAGGATTCACACCCTTGGCCTCCGGGTTTGCCCCACATGCACACACACACTCGCACAAATGTGGGTTTTGGCCACCTCAGCCTGACAGAAATCCCTCGCCAGGCAGCGCTCCCGGGGGATTTCCTGTCACTGTTCCAAGGGCATAGAGCAGAGAAAGCCACAAAACCCACGGGAGAAAAAACCCTCGACCTCCCCACACCTTCCCGGGGTCAAATCTGCTTTTTCGCTGTTAAACTGCCACCTCGATGAGGGGGTTTTGTGTCCAAACCTTGGTTAGCCCAAGATTTAAGCCACGCCCTGACACCTCCCGGACATGCTGAATGTTGTTTGTTTGTTATAGGATGGCCCTAAACGTCAAAGCTGCTCTGTGGCTCTGGGGAGGGTGTGGGGAGAGCTCTCCACACCTGAAATGTTGGGATGTTTTCCCCTAAAATGTAACAGGAAAAACCTGGGGAGAGCTCTCTGCGCCTGGGATGAAATGTTGGGATGCTCCCCTCCTAAATCACAACAGGATAAACCCAGGGAGAGTTCTCCACACCTGAAATGTTTTGTTGTTCTTTCCCTAAATCCTAACAGGACAAACATGGGGAGAGCTCTCCACACCTGGGATGAAATGTTGGGTTGTTCCTTCCCTAAAGCCTAACAGGACAAACCTGGGGAGAGCTCTCCACATCTGGGATGAAATGCTGGAATTTTTTTCCCCTAAAACATAACAGGACAAACCCAGGGAGAGCTCTCCGCACCTGAAATGTTGGGATGGTGTTCCCCTAAAATGTAACAGGAAAAACCTGGGGAGAGCTCTCTGCACCTGGGATGGAATGTTGGGATGTTTTCCCCTAAAATGTAACAGGGCAAACCTGGGGAGAGCTCTCCACACCTGTAATGTTGGGATGGTGCTCCCCTAAAAACAAGACAAACCCACCTGGGGGACCCCAGAGAAAGAAGAGAGCAGACTCCTTTCCCCCAGGTCGCTTTGCACACAATATCTCTGACATCCAATCGAATCCCCATATCCTCACATGATCTGTAATTTATGGAAACAGGCTGAAGGCATCTGAGAGCAGTTTTTAGAGGGTTTTTGGCCCCAGTGCAGCCCCTGAAGCTGAAAGCAGAGCTGGCCAGGAGTGAAGGCTCTCCAGGTGATTCATCTGCCCAGCCTCAGCCTTGTCTCAAGGGGATGAATCAGCCAAGTGGAGCCTCTTTGTCTCCCCTGGTTTTAGGGGAAGCCACAGAGTGAGCAGCTCGGGGAATCCAGGGGGATATAACCCAGCCCCCTCAGCTGCTGGAGCTGCCACGGGATGCTCAGCAGGAGGAGGGATGGACCCACTCAAAAACAGATTTGGAAAATGAGGTCCAGCATTCCCAATTTGCCCAGGGATTTCAGGAGCATTAAATGCACCCAGGGCTGCTCTTTGTCCTTGGGGCCAGAGCGGCCCCATGTCCACATCATCCACATCCCCTTCCTAGAATCCTCCTGGGAATGGTCCCTGCCCTGTCCTGTCTCCTGAAATGTGCAGGAATTGTGTGAGAAAGGGCCTGGGACAGAGCAATGCCAGGAACCTTTTGGATATTTAACAGAAGGAATGGTCTCGGGCTGGTGGCTCTGGGCATGGAGGTGACCGTGAGGAAACCAGTGGCAGGAGACACACTCAGAACCCTCAGAAATTAAACTTTTAGGGTTGGTACTTCACCTCCTGATAGGAGCTACAGGCTCAGAACACTGCTGGGGACAACCTTCCCAGGTTTACTGAGGAATACAAAACGATTGACTTGCTAGATGTAGCACGAGGTTTATTTATTGCAACTTTCGAAAGCACAGAAACATTGACAGATGAAAGGCACCAGAGAGCCAAAACCATACAGTCACTGCTGTCCCCTTTTACAATCTCGTTCGAATTTACAGAGTGTGCAAGCCCCAGTACAGTGTCACCAGCCAACCCTACATGCACACTGGAGCCCGCAGCCACTCCAGATAATTCCAGAATTATCTGCTCAGCAAATCCCACTGGAAATTTAAATCCCCCAAGCCAAGGACGGAGACAGCACATACAGAACTACTGCTCGCTGCATGCACAACTGTACAAAATACCAGAGCTTTTTTACATCTCCTGGGAGGTTCACTGACAGCTTGGAGTTACAGAAAGGAGGGGATGTGGAAGGGAAGGAGCCAGAGCAGGGTTAGCTGAGGGTTGGACGCCCCACCTTGGAGTGACGCCGCAGCTTCTGCACATCCTGGCAGTCGCTGCCTCCCCGCGCGCGTTTGAACACCGCACGAGGATTTCACTCCCGCTGATCACAAATGAGTGTGTGCCTGGCATGAATTCTGTTTGTCTGCACTGCAGTTATCAGTGCTCCAGCCTCCCCACGCAGGGAGCAGGGCTGGGTTGGGACCCACCACTTCCCAGGGGAATGGGGCAGGGCAAAGTCTTCCTTTCGCAAAGCTGAACCTGCACCACCGGACAGCTCGGAGGGGTTGGTGTGGGGGTTTGTGAGGCTTTGGGGGAAATGCATGCAGTGAAATGTGTGTTTCAATGAGGAAGGGCTGGACAGTTCCTGATTAAGCTTTCCCTTCAGGGTGTGAGGGTCTCGTAGCTCTGGACACACGCTGGGTGTGAGTTTTAGCACCATGGCAAAGAGCAGAGCTCAGAGAAGCACAGGCACTTCCTTTAGAGATTGAGATCAAGGATGCTACGACACCACTCCAATAAAACCCTTGGAAAAATAGTGCATAAATCTCAGAGTGGTTATTGCACTGCTCAGGTAATTATCTGCCCTTGTGTCCCTAGAAATCTGTCTTTTGGATTTTCTGCAGGAAAGTGATGGAAATGCTGAATAGAAATAAAGATTTATTGAATCAAAGCGACTCCACTGTGTATTTGAAGGCATATTTATAAGCAGCAGCTGCAGGAGCGATTATGATAAATTTAATATTCAGAGTTCATTTCATGACACAGAAATAAAATGAATAATCCATCAATATAAATTGACTTGAGATGAATATCAAATGGCAAAATCTTTAGAGCGATTCTCTTTGCTAATCTACATGAACATGATCTGGATTAAAGGGATCTGTTTGGTTCAGCATTAAGCAGGAGGGGTAAAGGCTGGCTTTAAAATAAGATACATAAAATTAGGCAGCTCACAGGAAGGTCTTAAAGATTTCTGTGCCCATGTGGGCAATGCCTTGGGGGAGCTCTGCCCCCGGGGAGCAATTGTGAAGCCTTAACTCTAAAACAGGGTATAAAATATCCTTAAATACCTGGAAAAGCAGGTGGGCAGCTATGGACCGAACGGACCAAACCACAGGGGTGTTGAATGAGATGTGTCTGACCCACTGAGGCACTTTTACAAATGTCACTGCCAGCCTTTGTGCTTCTTCAGGGGCCTAAATACACTTGCAAATCTCCCTTTAATATTTTTTAAATACTTTTAAGCATGCCTCTCCATGTTCATTAATGTGAGATGAGCAGATGCACAACCAGACAGAATCCCATTTCCCCAAGGTAATCCTTTTTTTTTTTTTTTCATTTCTACCATGCAAAATGAAGGGAATTATAACAGCATTTGGAAAAAAAAAAAAAAAAGAAAAAAAAGTTGTAAAGCTATTTGAAATATCAAGACAAATGCAAATGAAGTCTAATCCTTTGTGCTGGAGCGGTGGTGGTTCGTGGGGTGGTGGTGGTGATTCCTACGTTTTGGATTACAAGGCAAGCAGAAACTGGAGAACAGAAACCTGGAGCAGGCTCTCCTGCCTCCCGTGCCTGGGCTGGGATCTCAGTGGGCTTTTTGGGTTCTTCACTCTACCAGCTTCACCGAGAACAAGCGCTTCCCGAAGCGCCAGCGGGACGAGTAAACCCCAACCAACCTAAGCACAGCCACGCCCCGGCCCTCAGCCCCCTCTGCCCACGCATCCAAACGGATCAGGAGAAAGAGATAGGATTGCATTACCTCGGTCATTTTGGGCTTCCTGGAGCCAGCCGGGACCAGCCTGCCCGCCTCGGGCCGCGGAGCGGTGGCCATGGTGTAGGTCTCCTTGCTCACCTTCTGCTTGGACCTCAGCAGGGCCAGGGCGGCCTTGGTGGACACGCCGGGCAGGTTGGGGTTGTAGAGGCTGACGCACCAGCCGGCGTACACTGAGGAGCGCCCGTCCGCCTGTGGCGTGGGGTTTGGCTTGATGTAGTTGAGATAGCACCAACTGACATTAGTGGTTGTGTGGAGACTGGGGAACTGCAGGACCTTCTTGGTGTCCGCGCCCTCCCGGGCCTTCCTCGCGCCGGCAGCAGCCTCGGCCGCGGGGGCAGGGCTGGCAGGGGGTGGTGGAGGCTGCTCCACCGCTTCTTTGGAGTCTTCCTTTTTGACGGGCTGCGGAGGCTCCTGGCTGAGGAACGGTTTGCCGGCAGGCTGCTCGTACTCCTGCAGCGCCTCGAAGCTCGGGGAAGCCGAGCGGGACGCGGCCTGCTGGGAACTCCTTGGGGTTTCCTTTGGCTCCGGCTGCTCCACAGACACGCTGGGCGGTGTCTCGGCCTCGGCCCTGTCTTGGCTTTCCGTGAGGAAGTGGGATTTATCCTGCTTTTTCCCTTCCTCTATTGCACTGGGCGGCTTCACCACTTCCAGCTTCTCTTCTGCTTCAGACACCTCCTCCTCCTTCACTCTCTTCTGCTGCTGTGTCTCCATCGTCAGCTCCAAGCTGCCGGCCGGGGACAGCATCCTTTTGCTGCCCCCAACCGTGGAGGGGCCTCCTTCCAGGCCGAGGACGCTGTCCGAGGGGCACGTGAGGGGCATGTAGCCCTTCCGCTCCGGTAAGGGCAGGGGCACTCTCAGGTACGGGCTCTGGAAAAGGCTCCTCTGCTCCTCTGTGATCATCTGGGCTAGGTCAAAGCCCAGCCCGTGGACGTCAGCGCTGCACACCAGGGTGCCCTTGGGCTGGCGGTCATCGAATTTGGGGAGGACGATGGCGGAGGAGCTGCACTGGGACTGCGTGACCAGGATCTGGGAGAGCGTGGTGTACATGGCGCTGCCGTAGGAGGGCATGTTGGTCTGGATGCGAACAGGGACAACCAGGGACACCATGGGTTCCGTCCGCGTGGGGACAACGAGCTGGGTGACGGTGACAGACACAGCGGGGCTTGCCGCGCAGGTCAGAGGGTGCAGCCTGCTGTCCGAGTCATAATCCATGCACGGGGACAGGCTGGAGCTTCCTGCTGCCGAGAACAAACTGGATTTGATCTGAGGCAAATGTCCACCAGCATCGCCTGGCAAGTGGAGAGCAAACTGGGACTGGAGAGGCAGGAAAAAGGCCGAGGGGATCGGGGAGGAGCTGGGGTAGTGCACGGGCAAGAAGGAAGGGTGCCTGAAGGACACCTCGGCAGGGTGAGACATCAGGGGAGGAGCGATGTGAAGCGGGCCCGGGTGGATGAGCGTCTGCGGAAGGGGCAGCGGCGGGGTCTGGAATATGGAGGGAGGGATCTGAGGCATGGAGAACTGGGCAGAGAGGATGTCGGACATGGTGTGGGCAGCGAAGAGCTCTGCAGACTGCCCGGGCTGCGGCAGGAGGTGCTGGTAGGGGAAGATGGAAACCTGGGGGGCCATGAAGTGCTTCTCGTGCAGCGTCAGCTGCGGCACGGGGTGGTGGAACACCTGCAGGGCCTCGGTGTAGGGCAGGCTGTAGGGTGGCTCGGGGCTGTCCTTTGGCTGGCTCTTGTCGCTCGGGTAGGTACCATGAGAGGGCAGAGGGGAGGATGAGGTCGGCTGATGGGGCAAACTTGTGGAAGGAGATTTGCTCGAAGAAGGAGCTGGATCCTCTGTGTCCGGCCAGCCTGGCGGGGCCGGGTCTGGCTCGTGCTCGGGGTGCCTGGTGAGGGACGCCTGCCGCACCAGGAAGCATTTCCTCCTCTCCTGGGGGGCCGAGGAGGTGGAGGGGCCGGGGGTGGAGGCGGGAGTGGACGATAAGCTCCCGTAGTCGAAGGATTTGCTGCGAGTCTCTGACATCTGGGAAGGGTGGGACACGTTGGGCGTCTGCTCGGACGCGGATCTCCGCATTTCCCTGGAATGGTGATGGTGGCTGGGGACCATCAGCATGTGGGAGCCAATGCCGGGAGGTTTGGGGTTGGATTCGGAGGGCTGGCTGCTCGGCTCCGGCTTGGTGTGGTCATCCCGATCGAAGGACACCGAGTGGCTGGAGCCGTGGGACAGGCTGCTCTCCTGGCTGGGGCTCCGGGTGAGAGACACGGACTCGAAGCTGGACTCTCCAGAGGACTGGGCCATCTCTGCCAGCCGCAGCCGCTTCTTCTTGGGTGGGAGCTTCTCCGCAGGGAGCTGGGAAAGAGTCTGGCTCCTCTGTGGCCACTGGAATTCCTCCGTTTTCTCTGGCTCCTTCGGAGGAGGTTCTGGCTCTGTTTCTGGTCTGTCTGGCTCCTCTGTGACCAGAATCTCAGGGACCTGGATGTTGGGCTGGCGCACCAGCCTGGGCTGCAGGGAGTGAGGGGGGCGGCTGTGCTGGGGGGGTGGCTGAGATGGGAACTGCGACAAGGGCTTGTCCTCTTCCAAGCTGCTGGCCTGCTCGATGGAGTCCGACTTCTCAAAGGAGCTCGTGTGCTGGATGACAGAGATCTCCTTCGAGGTCGTTCTCCTCTCCTTGCCCTCCGTGCTCGAAGCCGGTTTGGTGTTCCTGGGATGGAAGCCAGCGCTGGCCTCGGAAGGTGCAGATTTCCCCGAGTCTGCTGGTGACTTCATGGGTTCACGGGTCAGGTTTAGAGCCACATCGGATGAGGCTGGGTTTGCGAACTGAGCGCCTGGGCCGGTGCTGGAGGAGGGGGTGTCGGACAATTCGAAAGCTGGAGGCTCCTCATCGTCCCCGAGGCTCTTCTCCTTCCGCCTCTTCCGCAGCGGGGTGAGCTCCAGGGTGCTGCCCAGCTTGTAATGCATCATCTGGGGCCACACCTCAGGATCTGCCGCGCTCTTCTCGGACTCCGACGAGGTGTGGGACGTGACCGAACGGGGCTTGGAGAGCTGCAGTTCCGAGCAGTAGTACTTCTTGTGGGCCTCGTAGTTGTCCCGTTTCTTGTAGCGAGCGCCGCACACGTTGCACTCGTACATGAACCCTTTTGCCTTTGGGCCCTTGCGGGACTTTTTGGTAAGATCGCTTTCCTTGGTTTCAGGCTCCTCAGGATGTTTGGGAACGGTTTCTTTGCTGGCAGAGCCGACCTCCTCCGAGACGTATTCCACTCCCAAGGGCAGCTCGATCGCTGGCTGGCGTTTTAGCATCCGAGGGTGGGAGGAGAACACTTGGCTGCGGCTTAAGACTTCAGGCTCCATGATGTGATCATCGAATGAGTAGCTACCTCTAAAGGTGTGAGGGGAGCTGATAGTGCATGCAGCAGAAGGCATTGAGTGGCTTCTTAGGAGAGGCACTGTCTCTGTGGCACTGTGGGATTGCTGAAGTGACAACAATGATTGTTCGGGCTTCATTTTCTCGCTGTGGGACGCCAACGCTTTGGCTGCTTCCAGCTGGCTGCTGGAGCCAGACTTGATATCAAACTGAAATGGTTCTCTGTACGCGCCAGACTTTGGGGATTCGATGCTGCTACGTCGGGATAGAGAGCTTCTTCTGGGCTTCACGCTGTCGATCTCACTGGTGTCCACGACGGCTTCGTTAATGGTAATTAGCTTAGTGATGTGCTCAATCACCTGCGTTCTAGGCACAGACAACGGGACCATGCTGGGCTTCTCATCACCGGACAGGTGTGGGAACCCCTGGGTTGTGTTCCCAGCCAGCGCCGCCGTCCTCTGCCCGATCCTTCCGCACTTCCCGAAAATGATCTCGGCGTAGGATTTGGCGTTGGTGTTGGGAGGGCTGATCTGCTGCTCCGCGCTCTCGGACCTGGAGAAGTAGCCGGACTCCGTGCTGCCCTTGCTGCCGGGGCTCAGGAACGCCTGCTCGTCGATCACCTTCTTGCGCTCGCTCAGGCGCAGCGCCAGCTTCTGCTTGATGGTGTGGGTGTCCTCGGATTTATGGCTCAGGGCGTGCTCCGACGACGGCTCCACGAACGGGGAGCTGTCCTCCAGAGACTGGGACATGCTGGAGTGGGACAGGGAGGAGCGGTCGTGGCTGGAGCCCTGGCTCCCCGCGCTCAGCAGGCTGCTGGAGAGCAAGCCGTGCTTCTGCCGGGGCGACAGCTCCACGGCGTGACCCGACATCGCCGCCGTCTCCTCCTCCGAGTCCGTGCTCTCCCCTTCCGTCGGCTCCTCGAAGTCCTCCCCGCCGATCCTCTCCATCTCCAGGCTCGACGGATACATCTCCGCTCCGATCCCTGAGGCCAGCCCAGCTTTGATGCGGTGAGCGTGAGATTTCCTGTGTTTGTACAAATTGCTCTTGGTCTTGAAGGAGAAGCCGCACGGAATGCAGGGGTAGGGCCTCTCCCCGGTGTGGGACCTGATATGTTTCTGGAGCACGCTGGGCTTCGCGCAGGGCCTGCTGCAGTACTGGCAGATGTATTTACCCGGTTTTTGAGGCTTCTTCTCCTTCTTGTGCACCTCCTCAGCCTGCTTGAGCGACACCTGCGCGGGGCGAGGGATGAAGACTTTCTGGACGGCCGGCATGTCCTCGGCGGGGATGATGGGCGAGGGGGCGGGCAGGAGCTGGCCGTGGTGGGAGTGCAGCGCGGGGGACGGGAAGGAGCCGGAGGGCCCTGCTCTGACCGGATCGACTAGCTGCCATGTGGGACCTTCCAGGACGTGCTCCGGCTTCCCCGGGGACATGAATGCTGGTGCCAGGGCGTGCTGCTGGAGCTGCGGGACGTGGGCGGGGTGGTCGAAGGAGGAGGGCTTGGGTGGTTTCTGGTGGCCGGGCTTCTCCTGAGGCTCCTCGCGTGGGACGGGCAGAGAGCCAGAAAAGTGCTGCTGCGGGATGATGTCTCGGAGAGGGGTTCCTTGGGAAGGAGCGGAGCTGCCCTGGAACGTAGTGGGGGATGAAATACTGCCTTGGAAAGCCTCTCCTTTGGGAAGCCTCTTTCTTGGACTTTCCTCAGCCTTTTTTGTGCTCTTCTGGCTTTGTTCAGGATCCATGACCTTACAAGGGTCTTTGAATGCTATTTCGGGAAGGTTTTGGCAGGCTTCATTTACGAATAATAAAGGTCTCCTCTGTAGATTCCCTGTTTTGCCTGCATTTGCTATGGAGCTGGAGCCGCCAGGAGATGGTTGTTGATTTAAGATTTTCCTAAAGTGTCACTAGTTGCTATTTGATTCAAAAAAAAAAACGTTTCAAGGTCAATAAAGTTCACATTGGTAACACATGACAAACTACTTCAAAGAGAGAAAACTTTCCAAAACTTTCAGTCCAAATATTTTCCTTGTGAACTTGGTTAAGGCTTTAAACCTTGCCATTTTATTTCAGTTGACAGTGGCAAGCCTTCAAAGTCAAGATGCAACCCACAATGTGTCTCTTGTTTGTTATGCAAACCTTTGAAAACTTGAGACTTCAGTGCTCATCTCAGAAAGATCCTTTTTTTTTTTTTTTCCTCTTTCTCCTGTGCAAGGAAAATAACACTGAATGGTGGATGTCCCCCTGTGTCTTCCTTCTGTTCCACTTTGGAGTTCAAAAGCCTTGGAAAAGTATTTCCCACATTTCTGTAATTACATCCGAAAGAAAAACAAACAGACAGAAAAAAAAATTACTTTAGCTTTTGTATGTAAGCAATTAAACACTGCTCGTTCTGCGGGGGTAACAGCAAATATTTTGCACACAAATAATTCAGAATAACTCATTGAATGTCTGCCATTCACAAGACATTACTTTTAATGGCAACCTAAACATAAATTGCAAACCTCAGGGACTTGGTTTAATGCTCCCAAAACCTGGCTCTGAGGCAGCAACCAAAGACAGGAACTTGAAACAGTTTGGAAAAATGCATTAAAACGCTTTCAAACTCAAATTCCTCCTAATCTCCTGCAAACATTTAGGGGTTTAAAGTTTTTATAATTGTGTTTCCCTTCCAAACTGACTGCACAGGAAAGCTGACAGACTCCAAAGCACTGCCTCTTACACCCCTGACAAATAACAAGGAAATTTTTCTGGGTAAAAGCTGCTCTTGAGCTGTGCTAATCTTCAGTGTCACCTACAACAAAGGCAGGTAAAGACGAGCTGCACTCAGGCTTTTATGGAAATGTCTAATTTTTATTTAATTTCCTGCCTTTTGTCACCAAACAAAGGTGCAAATCCAATTTCTGTAGTACATGTGTGGGGTGGCACCAGCGGCTGATCCTAAAGGGAATGAGTATGCATGGGACCTCTCAAACCCCATTAACCACCCTCAGCAGCAAACGCAGCTCCTGATGGGACACTCCGGAAGGGAATTGTGCTGGAATTGCATCCTGGCTGCACTGGAATTGGCCATAGGCTCCGAGGGATGGAGTAGAAGATGGGTGGGATGATCCCAAGGAGAAGAAGTGAATTTTTTTAAGTGAAGTGAATTCATCGGTGTGATTTGTAATGAAAATAGAATTCTTGTCCCTTGTTCTGAAGGGATTGTCTTATTTAGGGTGCAGTGGCTTGCTGGAACAGAATTCCATTGGATTAATCTGAGGAAATTGCTCCAAGTCCTGTGCCCTGACACCGGGGATGGGGTTGGGGTGCAAGTCCAGCAGAGCAGGGAGGAGCAGGGGACGGAGATTTGAGATCTGAGATGGCCCCAAGTTCCTCCTGGAGAGTGAAGAGCCAGGAGAGACCCCGAAATCCTCCAGGGATTGCCCAGGAGAGACTCCAAAATCCTCCAGGGATTGCCCAGGAGAGACCCCAAAATCCTCCAGGGACTGCCCAGGAGAGACCCCCAAATCCTCCAGGGATTGCCCAAGAGCGACCCCAAAATCCTCTAGGGATTGCCCACTCCTCATCCATTCCTACAACCCTGGGGACTCATTGAGAAGCAGACATGGCGTTTAAGGTGATTTAGGCGATTTATCTTAATTTAGCAGAGCCTAATGATGCCCTGGGACACATCATGACCAGCCAGACACCACAAAACTCCCCAAAAACTCCCTGTTCTTTGGACACGTCACCTCAGGTGGCCGAATTTAGGGTGCAAATCCTTGGACACAGCTCTGTGCTGGAGAGAGGCAGGGACACAGCAGGGACACAGCAGGGACAATTCATGCCCCACGAAGGGCTCATTTCAGGGACACCGATTGCCCTGAAATGTCATTTTTTACCACTTGGATTGGTGGATTTTCTTCCTGCCCACCTGTGGCACCACATTGCAGGGGAAGGACACAAAATCAGTCCTACCCTTGAACCTCACATTCCTTTCCCCCAAACGCAGGTCCTGCTCCCCTCCAGCACAGCTCCAAAATTCCCAGGGCCTGCCGAGCACCTGCTCCTGCCCTGACTTGCTGGGAAAGTCAGGCTCATTGCTGGGAGAAGGATTTAATTATGTTTTGAAACCCCTTTTCACAGAGCCCTCAGTGCTGACTAACGCTGACCGTGGTCTGGGCTAGACTTGGAGCCCTGCACTGACTCAAGATCAAAGAGCCTCGTGGAGCTGATTTATCACCTTGATTTCTGCCCACACTGCTGCGTTTGCCCCACTCGTGACACACGGAAAACATGAACTTGGGAAAAGTGGATTAAAGCAGGGATAGAGAAGATTTCACTGAGTAGAAGTGGATTTCAGCAGGGATTTTTCCAGCAAGTGAACAGTGAGCTGCCACAAGCTCAAATATTCACATTTAAGAATTTTCAACTCAACCTGAATGTTTTAGTACTGAATTTTCTCCTACAGGCCACATATCAACTCCTAAATACAATGATTAGGCTCGCAAAGACAATTCTGGAGTTAATTCAGTATCACCCCAAATGTTCTGACCATCCTCAGCCTCCCCTGCGGAACACATGGGCCGCAGCTGATTTTTATTTTTCAGGAATTCTGCACAAGAGTGAAGGATGCAAGAACCGGCCAACAAACAAACACACCTGGCTGCCTACAGCAGCGAGCAGGGCCATTCTGGGCCAGCTCAGGCTATTTTGGACATCTTTATTCCATTACTGGCAACGAGGCTCCTGGAATTATCCAACAGCAAAGGATAATTCAGTTCATCCAGGCTGAGACCTATCCAAGGAGGATTTAACAGCGCAACAAAAAATGGGAGAGAAAAAATGAACTCCAGGAGGGTTTCTCCCCTAAGAATGCAGAGGGAGGGAAGGAGAGCTCCCAAAAAGGTGAGTGCAGGTACACCCAGAGCAGGGAGAGAGGGTCCCTCGGACCCCCAGCAGCTCCCAGATGTTGTTCCTGCTGCTCCCTGTGCCTGGCAGGCAGCTCCTGCTGGCTCCTCCTGGAAAGCCAGTGGATGAACGGCTGGAAAAACCTGATGTTCTCCTAATTCCTCATCTTTCTTCCAGTTTCTATTTGCTTTGCCTCAGTCAAAATCAATCTTCAGACTTCGGGGCCTTAATATTGACTACACTTTCCCGATTTCCCCCTTTTTTCCGCAAAAAAGACACATCTTTTGTTCTTGTTTCCATCTCCTC
Source organism: Origma solitaria (assembly GCA_013397895.1). Taxonomy (NCBI): domain Eukaryota; kingdom Metazoa; phylum Chordata; class Aves; order Passeriformes; family Acanthizidae; genus Origma; species Origma solitaria. The sequence goes on from VZRL01000560.1 coordinate 171,393, forward strand.
CTCATGACCCACATGGCTCCATCTCCCTGCCGTGGATTCTGCTTCTGCTGGGGCACTTGCAATGTCCAGATGGAAAACTCTGGGATCTGCAGCTCCTCCCGAGGGCAGCTCCGATCTCTGCTCTGGGACAGGGACAGCACCCAGGGCATGGCTGGAGCTGGGCCAGGGCAGGTCAGGCTGGAGATCAGGAAAGGTTCTTCCCCCAGAGGGTGCTGGGCACTGCCCAGGCTCCCCAGGGAATGGGCACGGCCCCGAGGCTGCCACAGCTCCAGGAGCGTTTGGACAGCGCTGCCAGGGGTGCCCAGGGTGGGATTGTTGGGACTCCATGATCCTCGGCCCCTCCCAGCTCAGGATATTCCACAATTCCACAATCCTACACTATTTTTCTTCTCACTTCCCTCAGCATCCTGAGCACGGCCCTGGCACGATGACAGTGAATCCTAAAGGGAAAAGCCCCATGGATTCTATGGCACATGGCTCCCAGCTGCTGCCATTTCAGCCCAAACCCAAGGCACAGGCACGAAAATTGGGGATTCCAGCTTTTATTTCCATTTAAATGGAATTTGTTTGGGCTTCACTTGAAATGCAGTGGAGCGAACATGAGCAGGAACGCCCGTGCCATTCCTAGTGCCAGAAACAAAGGCTGCCACCCTGATGGAAGAAATCAGGGACAGAATTCCCTCTGATTTTAATGGGGCCAGGGTTTTACCCTCAAGCCTGAGATAAAGTGCTCAGAAAAATGTGCTTTTAGAAAGTCACAGTTGTCAGGATTCTGAATTACCTTATTATGGCTGAAATGAATTGGTGCTGAGACCCAGGCACATCTTTTCCCCCAGTCCTAAACCTCTCCCAGTCTTAAACCTCTCCCAATCCTAAACCTCTCCCAGTCCTAAACCTCTCCCAGTCCTAAACCTCTCCCAATCCTAAACCTCTCCCAGTCCTAAACCTCTCCCAATCCTAAACTTCTCCCAATACTAAACTTCTCCCAGTCCCAAATCTCTCCCAATCCTAAACCTCTCCCAGTCCTAAACCTCACCCAAGCCCTCCAGCAGGGTTGAGGAAGAGCTGAGGAGTGCCCAGCCCTAGGGTGGGCCCTCTGTGCCTGGGACCATCACCCATCACCCCAGTCCCCACCGGATTTGGGACTGAAACCCCTCCTAAATTAGATGGGAAATGCTGGGCCTGACCCCTGAGCTCCGGGTGGGAACATCATGGAGAAGGCACTGGGATTTTCCAGTGGGATTTATGGGAAGCTGTTACAGCCCTGTCTTTTCCACACCTTTACAACTTCAACAGCACTTCCCTTTCTCTGTGCACCAAATTTCAGCCTGTTTTTAGGGATGCCAGGAATGAGGAATGTCTAGAAAATCCATCTGTTTATTGATCATGGTGAAGCTGAATTTCAGACAAACTGAATGAACAACAATATTTGACACATGCTAAATATACTTTAAATCTGAGTTTTGTGCAAGTGGGTGAAGCAGGCACAGCCCAAGTTCCTATTTCTGTTCCACGAAGGGGACTGGCAGCCACTCAAATGTCCTGTCCCACTTATTCTTTCTCTTGGACCAGTTATTCCTCCTGGTCCAGTTACTTCCCTCCTCCTGGACCAGGTACTCCTCCTCCTTTATTCCATGTCCTAGACCAGTTATTCCTCCTCTGGCCCAGGTATTCCTCATCTGGCCCAGATATTCCTCCTCTAGCCCAGGTATTCCTGCTCCTGGATCAGTTATTCCTCCTCCATGACCAGTTATTCCCACTCCTGGACTGGCCTGTCCTCTGAAGTTCAGATTTATTCTTGAGTTTTGCATTTTGCACCTTTAGCTTTAAGTGAATTATTCAGTCGCTCCACCTTCCACAAACCTCCCACCACATCCTATAAGGAAAGGTTGAAAAATCGGGGGTGTTCTGCCTGAATAAAAGGCTCAGAGGAGACCCCAGAGCCCCTGGCAGGGCCTGAAGGGCTCCAGGAGAGCTGCAGAGGGACTGGGGACAAGGGATGGAGGGATAGGACACAGGGAATGGCTTCCCACTGCCAGAGGGCAGGGATGGATGGGATCTTGGGAAGGAATTGTTCTCTGGGAGGGTGGGGAGGGCTGGGCTGGAATTCCCAGAGAAGCTGTGGCTGTCCCTGGATCCCTGGCAGTGCCCAAGGCCAGGCTGGAGCAGCCTGGGACAGTGGGAGGTGTCCCTGCCATGGCAGGGGTGGGATGGGATGGGATGGGATGGGATCCATGGGATGGGATCCATGGGAATGGGATTTAAGGTCATTCCAGCCTAACCCATTCCAGGATTCTCTGATTCCCATGTTTGGATCCTCAAACCTGAGCAACATCCGCTGAGCTGCCGTGGATCTCTGAAGGGAGAGGACAACAGAGAGCCAAACTGGAGAGATTTGGGTTTGATTCTCGCTTTGGTTCCACATTTCCTGTGCGAAACTGAGCAAAACCATTTTTCCAACAGCCTGAGTCAGTCCCCATTCCCAAACGGGGACCGTTCCTTATCCCACAGCTGTGCCGTGACTCAGCCATCGGTGTCTGGGGGGCCCTGGATCCTACGGGAAGGGAGAGACCCACGGAGATAAACAGGGATCCTCTTAACTGGAAACACATGGGGAGACAGCCAGGAGACTTTCTCTGCTCATTAAAAAAATCCAGGATTAACTGGCTGTGCTTACTCACTTTTATTTTCATCCCACATGGTTTCAGCAATTTTCCTTCCCACCTTTCCAGGCAGAGAAGGGCCCCCAGAGCTGAGGGAGACATGGAACAAACCCAGCACTGCCTTTATTCAAGGCAAAGGGTTAATCTGCAGAATTTCATCACTTCAAAGAGGTTTTCCAGAAAAGCAATTGAGTCACAACAGAGGAATTATTGCAAAATCTGCACATTTGAGAGCTAAATATTCCCAGAAATATCATCATCAAGCTAGGAGGGGGAAGGGGGAAGATAAAAAGCAGCAAGGCCTGCGCAGCCTGAGGAGCAGCAGAAGGGCAGGCATGGAGCAAACAGCAGCACTTCCATGAATTCCTTGGGAATTCGCTCGGCTCTGCCCAGCCAGGATAAGGCTCAGCCTCCAGGCAGCCCCAGCCCAGCTCGTGCTGCTCCGTTTCCATCCCTAAACTGGGATTTGCAGCCTGGCTCCTGCTCCTGCAGGCACTGCCAATCCACTCCCGTATTCCAGAGGGGTTCTCAGGGCTTTTTTTACATTTATAATGATGCTATCCTGTTTCCTTGCAAACAAAATTCAAGAAAGTCAACTTTTTCAGAGGCATTTAAGATGACCCTCGAGGTGCCTGTGATGGTGAGGAATCCTGAGCATTCCCATCACATCTCCTCCATGGGATTGTGCAAATCCCTGCTGCTCTCACTCCTCACTGTTTCAAAGTCACTATTTAATATTTAAAACTACTCCTGCCTAATGATTCCTTGGAAATTCCTGAGAATTGACCACTCCAGGCCTGCCAAACCCAGGATGAGGAGGTGAACCCAGCTCATGGTGAGCTGCTGATTCCATCCAAGACAATGAGCCCTCCACACAGGGAAAGCAGGAATTGCCTTTCCCTGGAAATGAGTTCCCCTGCAGGCACTTCTGGTTGAACCCAGGGGATGAGAAACCTCCAGGAATGTTTCTGCATCGCTGCAAACCACAGGAGTGGGGAAAAAAAATAAGGAAGGGCCAACTCCAGTTCAGAGGGAGTTTGTGATTCCTTCGCAACCTCAGGATTGCAGGGGAATCAGTGGGGAACGAGTCAATCCCACAGCCTTGGTTCCGTGGGAAGGAAGCTTGGGAGGGATCAGCGGGAAGGGCTCTTCCTGAGCATCCCCTGGGGGAGCCTCTCCTTGGATACTGCCTGCTTTTCCTCCATGGATACACGGGAGATCACGGATGGATACACGGGAGACCATGGATGGACACACAGGGGTTCATGGATGGACACACAGGGGTTCATGGATGCACTCACAGCCCATGGACATGCAGAAGTCCATGGAAACACAGGAGACCATGGATGGATACATGGGAATTCATGGATGCACTCACGGCTGATGGATGAACTCCCAGCCCATGGATGAACTCCCAGCCCATGAATGCACAGGAGACCATGGATGGATACACAGGAGATCATGGATGCACTCACAGCCCGTGGATACACAGGAGTCCATGGAAACACAAGAGCCCATGGATGGATACACAGGAATTCATGGATGCACAGGAGACCGTGGATGGATACACCAATCCATGAATGCACAGGAGTTCATGGATGCACACACAGCCCATGGATGCACACACAAATCCATGGATGCACACACCAAGTCTGGACACTCCCACAGAGTCAGGACTGGCTCCACACTCTCTACTCCCTTCTCCATCCGCCTCCTGCAAAATCCAACAGCCCATGGGCACACCGGAGTTCATGGATACACACAGCCCATGGGCACACAGGAGTTCATGGATACACACAGGAGTTCATGGACACACAGTAGTTCATGGACACACACAGCCCACAGAGCATCTCCAACACCAAACCCAGGCAGGCACAGGAAGAGATTTTTATAAGGATCGTTTTCCTGTTTGAGCAGTGGTGGAAGCCCCAAGTGGAATCTCACCCTAACCCCAGCCCCTGAGATGGAGGGAGCTCCTCCAATTCAGGAATTCAGCTCAGGAATTTGATCCTGGCTCCTTCCATTTGCTGGTTTTAGGGCAGCCCAGCAGCTGTGAACTGGAGGGTGGAGGATGACCCCACATCAGTCCCTGCCCTGCTGCTCCTGCTGCTCCCAGCTGAGCTCCAGCCTTGGGATGGAGCAGAGAGAAAAGCTAGAAGGGAGCTGGACCAGGACAGATGGAGCCCAGCAGAGCTCAGGAATGCCAGAATGTTCCGGAAGAGATAAGAGGGCAGGCTGCAGAGACCTCACTCAGGGCTGCGGTCTGGAGGGGGCTGGGAGAAGTCCAGGGATGAGGAGGGTTCCCAGATAAACCCATTTTCCCCTGGAGCTGCAGCAGCTCAGGGAGAGCCAAGCCCCTGGGATCTCAAAGATCTTTCCCAGCCTAGTTCATTCTGTGTTTCTGTGATTCTGTGATCCTGTAACTCCCTCAGCCTTCCCCGGCTCTCCCCAGTGGGTGAACACCCAGGCCCAGCCGGATTTTCCCAAGTTTTCTGCCTGACGCTCACCAGCTGAATTAATACCATTTCCTTCCCAGCTTATTTTGCATTCCAGGGGCTTCCTGAGAGCAGCATTCCCCTCAGGCTTCACTAAAGAAAATAACAGAGAAAAAAAAAACACTAAAAAAACACAACACAAAATCCCCAAGAAGTGCCGTGTGTTGTTGGCCGCATTGTTTGGCTCAGCCCCAGCTTTCCTGACCGTTCCTGCGGGAGCTGAAGCCATTCCATCACGGGAAAAATGAGGAATTCTGGTGTGGTTTGCAAATGTTAAGAAGAGAGGAACACTTTTGGCTGCTGAGGACAGGGGCAGGGAGGCTCTGCCTTGACCCAGGCGGGAGCAGGGATGTTCCTGCCCAAGGAGAACCTCCCATGATCCAGAGGAGTTTTCCCTCAGGATGCGCTGGCAGGACACAGCCAGGCCAGCGATGTCACCTGCAGGGCACAGCAGGACTGAACAAAGCCGAGGGAAGGATTTGAAGGCAATGCCAACAATAAAAAGGAAACTTTTAACATGCAAATTCCAGCTCTGCTCCTCGACAATTTCACTCTCGCACAAACTGCTCTTTGTCTCGTTAGCGACAAAGCAGCAGCAATTAAGCGAAGTGCAATAAAACTCAAACAGAATGGAATTAAAACCTACTCAGAGATGATTGTACAGCCCCACTGAAGTGATCCTTCCAGCTGGTGGCACAAAGAGCTCTCACTTGGCTGGGAAAGCAGGAGTGAGGAGCAGGAACGCTGCAGGAAACGTCTCCCTAAAAACAACCTCTGTGCTGGGACAGAGGCCATGGAGGGCTGGGAGCTGCTCAGCCTCACCCCTGAGCTGAATTCCAGCCCAAACTCGCAGCAAGGCTTCCCCTCCTCCTCCTGGCCTGGGACAGTGGGCACAGGATCCCAGAATGGGTTGGGTTGGAAGGGACCTCAAATCCCACCTAGTGCCACCCCTGCCATGGCAGGGACACCTCCCACTGTCCCAGGCTGCTCCAGCCTGGCCTTGGGCACTGCCAGGGATCCAGGGGCAGCCACAGCTTCTCTGGGAATTCCAGCCCAGCCCTCCCCACCCTCCCAGGCAGGAATTTCTCCCCAATATCCAACCTAAATCTCTCCTATTTTAGTTTAAAACCATTCCCTGGGTCCTGTCCCTCCATCCCTTGTCCCCAGTCCCTCTGCAGCTCTCCTGGAGCCCTTCAGGCCCTGCCAGGGGCTCTGGGCTCTCCCTGGAGCCTTCACCTCTTCAGCTGAACATCCCTTCCCTTCCAGCCCATCCACACCCCAAACTGACACCTTTTCTCCAACCACTCCCTATTTCTCCCAACGGATTTAGCCGTAGAAGATCCCATGGCAGTTTGCTGCCCTCCAGATACACCTCAGGGGTGGCAAATGGATTTTCCTAAGCCCCTGAGTGGTGGAAGTGACTGCACTCAGGACCTTGTGCATGCCCTGCCCCCCAGCAAGGTGAGCCAACAGGAACTTTGGGATCCAGTCTGGGATCCACTTTGGGATCCACTCTGGGGTCCACTTTGGGATCTACTTTGAGGTCCACTTTGGGGTCCACTTTGGTATCTACTTTGGGATCCACTCTGGGATCCACTTTGGGATCCACTTCAGGATCCAGCCTCTCCCACCCACCCCACCCTCCCGTGGGCTCCCGGAGCTGCTGGCAGAGGAAGGTCCCCGGCAGCAGCAGCTCCAGGGAAGCCCCAGCAGGAGCCAGAGGAGCTGCAGCAGGAGCAGCCCCAGCCTGAGCCAAAGCTGGCAGCGTTTCCCCATTCCCTGGATGGCACCGAGGGGACCTGGGCCAGGACTCACCCACGGGTTCTTCTCTGGGGTAAATCCCTGGCACAGCTCTGGGCTCGGTGCTTTGTTCTGGCAGCTCCATGCACACTTACTGAGGTTGTTTTTTTTTTTTCCTTTTAATGTTCTCTGGTTTGTATTTTTCATTTTAAAAAAAATCGTGAAATATCTGTGGGGTTTTGTCATTTCCCTGTGCAAGAAAACAAAATGAATTCACGGGGTTTTAGCGAAGTTTTAGGAGGGTTTTAGCAATCCCAGGATGTGCCAAAGGCATAACCTCCAGAGCTCCTCCAGAGCCTCCTGCTCGCTGCTCCCACAGCTCCAGCACCACTCGCACGGGAGTGTCCACAAAAAACATGGAAAACTTTCCCCCTCAGCTTGCTCTGAGAAAATCCATCTTCAGGCAAAGAAAAGAGGGATCAAGGCTGATAAAAGGATGAGTGATAACCTGGGGACAGGGAGAGCCGAAGGAACTGGAGAGGAGAAGGCTCCAGGGAGAGCCCAGAGCCCCTGGCAGGGCCTGAAGGGCTCCAGGAGAGCTGCAGAGGGACTGGGGACAAGGGATGGAGGGACAGGACACAGGCAATGGCTTCCCACTGCCAGAGGGCAGGGATGGATGGGATCTTGGGAAGGAATTGTTCCCTGGGAGGGTGGGGAGGGCTGGGCTGGAATTCCCAGAGAAGCTGTGGCTGCCCCTGGATCCCTGGCAGTGCCCAAGGCCAGGCTGGAGCAGCCTGGGACAGTGGGAGGTGTCCCTGCCATGGCAGGGGTGGCATGGGATGGGATGGGATGGGATGGGATGGGATGGGATGACTTTTATGGTCCCTCCCAACCCAAACCATTCCAGGATTCTGTGATTCCAGATCCTATGACCTCACAGGCCACATCAGCATCTGGAATATTGATATTTTCCTAGGAAATCTGGAGGGGAATTCAGCCCTACTCACCAGGAGCAGCCACAGCAGTGCTCCCAGGCTGGGAGGGGATGGAATTTCAGGACTGAAATCCCAAATTTGATGCCGTAAAATTGGCATCAAGTGTGCATCTTCTGGGCATCCCCAGCCTGCAATTCGCACCCTGCTGGGTTTCCCTTTCCCTGCTGCCCTCTCTCCATGCACAGAATTCCAGCTTCAGAATTCCAGCTTTGATTTAACCATGTTCCCAAGTGTTCTAATATCCAGTAAGGATAAAAGATACTGTAAAAATACAAATGTATTATAAATTCCCTCAGTCAGGGTGGTGCAAAAAGCAGGATGTCTCTGGGGGAATTCCTGTGTGCAGCCCCAGAAAAGAAAAATAAATCAGATTTTCCTCTCTCTGGACACAGCACCAAACCACAATGTTGAGCTATGTTAGTCGGTGTCTTATTTAATTAAATATACAGAGGAGATGCTGAAAGATTTCTGTTCAAATGAAAAAAAAAAAATTGGAATCTCAGTGGAAATAATTCAACAAGGAAACTTCCCCAAGCAATTCAGGACCAAAGGCAATGGGGTTTTCCCTTTTAATGTTTCCCTATCCTCACTGAAAAGAAAGGCAGAAAGAGAAGAAAATGATCCTTAAAATCCCTATGGGCAAATCCAGAGCTTCTGGATCCTTTCTCCAGGCTGGAAATCTCCTAATTCCACAGGCTATCCTGAAATTCAGGATATCCTGAACATCCTAGGGAGCATATCCTGAAACTCATTTCCATTTTGTCACACACCAGAAATGGTGTCAAGCCCAGAAATAGGAATTGGACACAGGGAGCAGGTCCCTGCCTGTCCCCAGTGCCACCCTCAGCTCCGTAAAACATTTTCAGTGTTTCCATCCTATTCCAGGGGAATTGCTTGGGTTCATTCACACAGTTTCTCTCCAGGTAAATATTTTCCCCGGCAAGGTGGAGCTGCTGGCAAGGGATTCACCTGGGAACACAGAGGCAGCTGCAACAGGTGGAATTTTTCCTTCCCAAAACCCTCACTTTCAAAGGATAATGTGGATATTTATATATTATATACAGGTATTTATCTATGTATCGATCTATCTATCTATCTCCACATATATATGTATATATATTTTTATCTCCTAAATTTATATATTTACCTCCTTATTTTTATATATATATATACACACAAACACATACATATATGTATGTATATATATATTTATCTCCTAAATTCATATATTTACCTCCATATATATATATATGGAGATAAATATATTTTTTATATATATATGTAGATAAAT